>JAMKCH010010487.1:0-35911 GCA_023653785.1 Ophioderma brevispina | reverse complement strand
CTATTAAGATCCATCCAACATTCATATGATTATGAGACAGGTTATAGGTGATTTATACTGATTATCATGTAAATACGGGTTTCTCTTGCCATCGCTTTCCAGGAAAGCATGTTATTTACCAGGGAGAAACCCTCAGTGAGATTAAAATGATGAGTAATGAATGGCATCATGTATTAGATGAAAATCTAGAGCTGTATTTTCCCCAGCCACTATAATTAATTATTACACCCACCCAATTCATTAATTCTGGCTGAATAACATATCACAAATGAATAACATCATCATGAGGATTTTCACATGGCGATTATAATCCTTAAAGGTAATTAGGCAGCGATTTGCTAATCCGAAATCGAAAAATTATCAAAATCATATTTTTGTATTTTTGTACTGGCATGTGCGAACATAACCTGAAATTGGTTGGCGTGAAAATCCATGTATTAAAGGCAAGGCAGTACTTTTATCTGATTCTTTAATTTCTATTACGTGCGTATAACATTCCAAATTGAGATCAAAAAAATTTTCTCGGGTGAATATCCCAAATTTTAAGTGTTGTTGTGCACCCAGGATCCAATACAGAGTTTTACCATCAAAACACAACACATTGTTGATCTTTGTTTATTCTGTGCCTAGTGTAAACACAATCAGATGTTTATTGTAGATTTGAGATGTCATCTCTGTAGGTCTATTGCGGGGAGACGGCATCATGACATAATATTTCATCAAATACTAATTTTTCACTATTTGGTGCGTTTTTGTTTCTACATTAAAGCAGTTAGTTATATGGAATTGACACACTTATCCCTGATTATAAGTTAAAACAACGCATTTCCACATTTTTCGCTTCCTCAGCATATCGCTGCTAATCCCTTTAAAACTTTTAAGCACCCGTATTATAGAATATTTTTACCAGAATGTAAGCAGCATAATAGTAGATTTGCAATGATAAATTGTATTACAAAATACACATGTTATGGTTTCACTTCCTTAATTAGCAAGCACCATTTAAAATAAAATACACACAGTTGACACAAAAAGTAGCTCGTCATATTTTTTGATCAGTTTGTGCTAAAGTCCGATAATTTCGGAAGTTTAAAATTATTTTGTTGCCTATATTTTGGGACCAATTAAAATAGGTAACAAAAAATACTAGTATGCATTTGCAATTTCACCAAATTTGATTAATAGGTTCTCTGTCCAGTGCTTTCTAAAAAACATTCACAATATTCCAATATTTTCTGGCATATTTTTTTTCTAAATAAAAACAACCATAAATTAACTCATTGTACTCGGAAGTCAGAATCCAACAACTCCAACTAAAGGCAAATTTAATTAGTAATCTCCATTCTCACCACTTTTAAAACACATATACTAAAGAAAAACAGAATGAAAGCACCTTTCAACTGGTTACTACAAATGTCAGGATACATGTATGAGAGAGGTCCAGTTGCAAAAGAACAAATGCATTTTTCTTAATTGAGCTACTAACAAAACTTCTAAAAAAAGCTCAAAAGATCTCAAAACATAAACATATGGATGAAGTACTCTGATTCATATCTTAAACAAATTTTGGTTTCCATTGTAAGCTATATTAATATAATGTACACACTGGTGGCAAAATTGTCCTGGATCTGAACTTTTCATATATTGGCCAATTTTCATGTTATTTCATCCCAAATCCTTCTTGTACTTGAAGGTACTTTGATTTGAAGATGCCTATAATCAAAAAAAAGATATAAGACTTGTGCATTATTACTAGTATTTTGAAAAAAAAAGATTACACACCCATATACTGTATGAAGAGAAACTTCAAAGCATTTATATAACAATGGCTAGATAGCCAGGACAAGACCAATAGTGAACATTAAGCACTAAATTAAAGGGATGCCATAAAAAAACACAAAAATAAGGAAGGCAGCCCTAAAACCAAAAGTGAAAAGGGACAATCGCGGGGATGGAAAAGCAAAAAATAAAAAAAAGGGAAACTTTGGAGTATATGGAGAAAATAAAAGACCTAAGACCTATAGCTACAAGATATGGAGGCTAACAGCGGCTTTAAAGGCTTTTAGGGAGGTGCACTTTACAACATCCTCGGGCAGGTAGTTCCATAAGGTGGGAGCAAATGCATAAAAAGACCTTTTGGAAAGCAAGAGCCTGCGGAAGGGTGGATCAAGAGAGAGGCTATTAAGATTGCGAAGGGTAGGTCTAGGGTGGACTTGAAGGGACTTAGGGAGAGCAAAGGTGGTTATAAGAATCTTGAAGAGATGGCACAGGACAGCAATAAGCACAGCGCTAGATAAAGGGAGGAAGAGGAAGATTGAAAGCAAGGAGGAGATCTTCATGGGAGAGGATTCCAAGACTGGAGATGACTCTGCAGGCAAATCTGCAGTAGATTCCAACCTGTTGGTTAGCGTGAGTTTAAAGGAATGCCAAGTGTACTCCGTATTCAAGGATGGGTTGAACCAACGCAAGGTGCAGAAAACGGCGTGTTTGTGGGAGGGAGGCGTTGTTAAAAGACCTATGGATATAGCCTATGGTTCTTATGGCTTTCTTGCAGATATAGGTCCACGTGCACATTCCAGGATAAATTTTCAGAGATGTGAATACCAATGGAATTGACAGAGGAAACTCTTTCAATGACTTGGTTATTCATGCTCAGACAGACGTTGGGAAAAAAGGGGTTTTTTCTTGGTTGATGAAAGACCATGAGTTTAGTCTTGCTGGCATGGCAGTGAGATTGGTTGTGTGGTAAACCGTTATGGAATAGTATAAATGTCCTGCTTGAAAGTTGGTGATATCAGTCAGGCTGATGGGTTTGATAGAGGTGGTGTCATCAGATAAAGAATCAAGGAAAGTGAGAGAAATGAGACTTAGAAAGATCATGATTATAGATAAGAAAGAGTAGTTGGCCCCAAGACAGAGCCGGGGAACACCAGACAAGAACAGGACAGGATAGAAAAAATGCCATACCAATTTGTGGCCAAGTAGATCTTTCAAGAAATTAAGAATCGTTTACATTCACAAGCATTTGCAATGGGGGAAAACAATTTCTTCACGGCTAAAATTTCACAATAAACATTCATAAAATCTTGCTCGTGAATTTAGATATTTTTTAGTTGATTTACTCTCACTAATTCAGCAAGAATTCTATTTTAGAAAGCATATGCTACAAATTAAATTTATGAAGGGTCGCCCAGCGATTATTTTTTAATGTACAAGAAAATAAGGTATACTGGCATTAACTCCTGATTATAGTCCTGTCTTTTACCCTCTGTGTGCAGAGATGTGAGCGCGAGATTTGTTAGTCGCAAGAGTAAATCGCTCATGCTGAAATGAGCGATGGCGCTTTTACGCGTGCGCACAAAGACGACATTCTTCATGCGAGCTCATCTTATGACATCACTGCACAGAGGTAATAGAGAAAACGGACTATAATTGCATCTTACATACAGTAATCAACAATGCTAATGAACTGGAAAAAATTTGGTCAGACATTGATGGAGTCTTAAGTGTTCATTTTCCCGTCCGATCATGGAACTCGACTCGGTATCGTCTGCCTTTGAGCTTTGCAAATGGGGAACAAACACATGGAAATTTGAGTTGTTACCCTTTGGAACTCTTAATACCCTTTTTCAATTTTTTAGATATCCATCTGATGTACACGAGATTTTATTATTATGTTATTATTATAATAAACACAAAATACAAAAGTAAGTTCCCCCAAAAGAACCTACAATAAGTTCAAGGATATCCTTTTTTTCCAAAGATGAAACCTATTAAAGGTTATAGCTATGGTTTAGGAAGCGGTGTTTTGAAAATGAGAGGAATCCTTTACTTTAGGCGGAATTAGCACAATTAAATGGGAAAATTGGGCCTTTTTTAAAAATTGCAAGGTGTTTCATGTCCAATTTCAACGTGTTACAACATTTAATGGAATGCGGATTAAAATCCCCATGGATGTCACTTTTCTTTTGATCATTATACTCGGTCACATGGTCCAGGTCATAACATTTGCTGTATGCATTCCATTCATGGGCACTGGTGCATTGTAGAATGTACAAACATAAAAATGTTCATTATACGCACGTTGGAGCTATAGTTAATCCCCCCCTTCAAGAATTGGCGATCCGAGTGTAAAAAATTGGGTCTACCTTGCTAGCGTAGCGATCCTGGAAAATTGGCGCCCACTGATGCTTGCCCCCCCTGAAAATGCATGTGACCCCCTCGCCCCCTGAAAAAAAGCTTTTTCGTCACTGTTGACTTTTGATCACACCACTACAGATAAAAGGTTCAATATGTACTTTATTATCTCCTGAGATTTATCTACTGTATTCTACACAAACTCAAACAGCTGCTTCTTTTAGCTCTCTTATACCTAGAAGGTTGATTTATTAAATTTGTGAAAAAATTTAATGCGCAAAAAGTGTACAATTCACATATGTCTGTTGCATGATAGCTGTGACATCTGTACGCATTTCTCATGACTCATTCGGTTTATATCATATCAAGAGAAATCTGATGTTAATATTAAGCGTACCAACACACTCACTCTCCACAAATGTACATTCCACTCCAATCAATTCTGGCTACTGAAATTTCATATGACCAGAGTTCATTGCCCTAACATTTGTAAGTAACTTTCAAAAAAAAATAGGAAAAGATTTACCTTGTATTTATTGGATACTGATTTCATTGTGTTACATTTGGGATTTTCAGTTTTTTTTCCCAGTTGGAACAAAGGGCATTTAAAATGTAATAAATATTGGTACTGTACAAAAAGCCATTTTTGAGAATCAATAATACTCCTCAACTAAATATTCAGCCATTTTTAATGCTGACTCTCATTTTATATTTACAGGATTTTACCCAAAAGTCACATTTGCGAACTTTGGCAAGGAAGAGCATTTCTTGGAAAATAGTGTGCCCAATTTTTGGCAAATGTTGTAGCATTAAAGTACTATTGAGCAAGTACATTGCACTAGGTCTGAGTTGTTGCGTTCAACAAATTTTTCCTGTGGTTGGAAGTATAATACATAAAATTCTGATTAATTATTTGACAGGGTACCAACTTACACATGTCCATTTTCTATTATTCCACTGTCATAATGTGACATTGCTGGATAAAACTGAAGCAATCATGTAGCAAGCACGGTGTTAAATTATTATTATCTTGCTATCATGTAGGTTTAGGGCAAAATTGGCTTTTGTTATTCACTCATTATGACTTAGGGCAAAATTCATTCCCCAATTGTATTCCCTTTGTATTGCAGTTTATTTCATTTTGGATACCAAAGGATCAATATTATTTTATGCAATTAAGGGTAATCCACTAGAATAACAAATCAGAACTAATTGAATAATGAAAATTTCCCCCTAATGCTCTTGTTAGCATTATTTATTAAGGAAATGGCCTAATTAAATTATAATACGGTTTTTCTCTTGATTAACTGATCATAACTCCAGAACTCCCTAGTAAATTTTTGTGACAATTCTTCAATCCGTTTTGATGTACGCACCATAGAGTACTGTGTAAAAAAAAAATTAAATATTGGGTCAACCAAAATTGGGCATGTTTTCACTCATAACATCCAAACAAAACATTTAGCATTAAGTTTCACTAGGGTATAATGAGAAAATAGGAGTTTCCTCAGATATCAAAACATTTACAACTACCATTAAAGCTGGGGTTCTGGAGATGAAGCTATTGCCGATCGGGCCATGGCCCTTTAAAGGTGGCACAGAGATTTCAAATATCAGGTTCCCTAAAATATCACAAGTACTGATTTTTGCCCTGATTAAAGCCTTCCATACAAAATATCCCCATCTGAAGGATTAAAGTGCACCAAGATATTTCAAATCATCATGTGTCCTAAAAATGTGAAAATTCTAATTTTTGTACTGGTGTAAGCTGTCTATCAAAACATATCCCCCAACGGACAGGATTAAGCTGAGAACTGTTTCCCCTTGGTACAAAAATTGATGAATTTCTATTTCGTATAGGAGCATATACGAAATTCACCTATGTTGGCTATTGAAATATGGTATACAAATCACCTTTTGTCATTTTGTTTTCATTTTAGTTATTTCTGTAGCCATAAATGTTGTGTCTTAATCTATATGAAATTACTCCGTATCACAGATAATATGGACGACTTGAATCCTCGTTGCACCTTTAAGGTGAAAAATGTTTGTTTGTACAAAAATGTGAAATTTCTAATTTGTATAGGAGCAAATAGGAAATTCACCTATGGTTTTACATAAATAAGCAATACAAATCGCCTTTTTCTATCACTTTTAAGCCTTTTCTGTAGCCAATACCAGGTCAGAAATCTATTGCGTGTCTAATCTATATGAAATTACTATTATGACCCAATATTTTTTGGTGCCCCCCCCCCCCCCCTCAAAATCTCTCATTGCACCTTAATATATTCCCTCTTGTTATTAATATATCCCCAGTCAAAAAATAGGAGTTATGCACTTAGATGCATTCACATACCTACAGTTGAACATACAGATGTTTGTGATAATTTTTCAAGAACCTGGAATAATACCAGTATTGTGCATACCATTGATTGGTATTCTTTCACATAAAGTTATCAAAGATACCTTCCCCAAATATGAAAATTGTTGCTCTATGCAAATATGTTGAAACCATTATCATCAGTGTTCAGATTTTAATGGTAGCAAGCAAAAAATATGTTCACTGGAATTATGTACCTGCTATCATTTTAAGATGCATGAGAGAGGCAACATCTGCCTGTTTTTTACCCTCTTTGGCTGTTGTTTTGGAGGCTCTTTTAGATTTCTAGTTTCACTCCATTTTGACCCTTTGACCCTATAATAATTGTCATACAGGAGGGGTCATCAATAATGTACTGGTTACAAAAGATGGTTTGCACCGTTTTATCATTTCGCTGAATGGTCCTAATTGGACCTAGTTTGACCTTTAACCTATAACCACAGACATACAAGGGTTCCATTTAATTTTTATAGACTGGTGGTACAGCTATTTGTATCATTTGAGTATATTTCAATTTGACCTGCTGTGACCTACACTACTGATGTGTCTGATTACAAGAAATGCAAGCACAAGATGGTAGCAGTGATTGTTGAGTACATGCACATTGACCTTGATCGGAATCAATGAAAGTCCTACGCTCATGGCGGTTGGTTTTGGCAAATTTCACCAAGCTACACATGGCAATTTGGAGTTTATAACAACGACACAAGAAAAGTTTCCTTCTCGCTGCAGTGGACTTCAGGTACTCCCTAGTGTCTCTGGCTCGAGCAGTGGCCCTTCAATACACTCAATGCATTGCACCCTTTATATGTCACTGTCCTCCATTAATACTATCACCCAATGAAAATGAGATGAGTGCATACAAGAACCTATAACATTGCCATCTATGCTTTCATTATCTGTCACACATACTCACAAAGATCCCGACTGTGACATCTCCTCACATGTCCTGTCATGAAGTTTGAGTTTTCTCTCCAAGATTCCTCAGTTAAATTATGACGATTTACAATCCCCGAAATCTACATGCAGAGAAAATAAGATCAAACATCTTAATTAAAATGTTGCAGTTCAACACTTTATATTATTAAGTGCCTCTTTTTTACAAGACAAAATTTAGCTACAGCTTAGGATTCTTGCAGACTACACAAACATGGAAAAAAGTTGTTGTAAACAAACTTTATTCTAATGGTGGTGTAGTACTATAGCCCTCTTCAGCCCTACCACCATGTTGTTGAATGGCTAAAATCACCAAAGTTTCAATGTGACCAATTGACATGAAGTCCTTGAGGGGTTAAGCTAAGATGATTTCAAAATCCAGCTCAAGACCAATAAGGTTGTGTTTTTCTGTCATTCTACAGTAGATATATCACAAAGCTTTGATTTCCAATTTTGGAAGGCTGATATAAATTGAGAGAAGACTCTTCTTTAACTAATCCAAAATTTTCCTTTGTTTTTCCCCAGTGGGACTTTGCTGACATCTCCCAACAATACGAAGAAGATGAAGAAGATTTGAAGTGGCACACGGCTAAACAAGATGCCGCGCCAACATGGGACGATGATGATAGGGTTCTGCAAGAAGTGGATGCAGAGTTGCAGCAAGGTAACTCATCTGATGATGCATCTTTGGAGTTTGAAGATGAAATGGGCAAAGAAAGGGGAGCAAATGAGTTATGGTATGACCCAGACACAGAGGTGGCTTCAAACTAAGGGTTCACAGCATATTCACATATTAAAGGTGGGTGATTCGATGGTCAATTTTTGAAGTTGTTCTCCCCTCATGTAGAAGCACAGATCACCAAAAACATTTAATTACAGTCCAGCTGTTTTGATAGTAGTTAGCAAAATTTGGCCTAAAGGACTCGGTGTTAATTAATGTGGTCGACCACATTTGGCTACATTTTTGTTCATAACATCAAAAGTAAACATTTCCTGGGCCTTAAATTTCAATGGGGCAACAAGAAAAACATGAACTTTTTCCAATCCAAAATCTCAATTTTTATGGGGCATAGTGAGGGGACGAGGTTGTTGATCATGTCACCCACCTTTAAGTGTTCACACAACACTAACCTCAGTCATAAGTACTGTATGCGATTAGGCACAATGGAACTTAAGTAATTTTAAGCCAATTGGCAACAAGGTGAGAATAATGGCATGCCTGATCATGAGGATGGTGGAAGGGCTGAAGAGGCCTAGAGCTGAAATTTAAGGCCCAGGGAATGTTTCCTTATTTGGTTATGGACAAAATTGTCTCCAAATGCAGTTGACTACAGGCGCGGATCTAGGGAGGGGCGCGCGCCTCCCGATAATTCTGCGAAATCTTGCAAAATCAGCCCATTTTTGACAAGTTTAGCCTTTCAGCCCCCCGGTAATTTTGACGTTTTTCAAATCCTGGATCCGCCGCTGATTAATTAACACACACTGTCCTATGTTCCAATAAAGTACACATTTTTTTGCTTCTACCATCCAAACGGCTGCACCGCTTTAACTAAAAATTTGTAACCAGGCGTTTTTGCTGATATGCTCTATGTGAGGGAGAAAACATTGTATTACAAATTTGACCACAATTGGGTCACCCACCTTTAAATAGTTAAGGAAGCTACATTTCATCTGGCTATGGAAATGAATATATAATACAATTAGCCTATCAGAAATGCCGTATGAAAGGTAGTGTTCAATGGGTTAATGCATCTTGCCTTTGTTTTATACTCAGTCTTCTCTAAGTTACATTCAAGAAAAGCAATCTAATTTTTTCAATGTATATAATATGTATGGATTGTTAGATAATACAACAAAAACTTTTCTCCCTGTAAACCTAAAGCAATGTTTGAATACTTTTCTGTAATATTTGTAATTGGGTATAATGTTATTGATAGCGAGTTGCAAATCTGACAGCATCATTAGAGTGAATTCAATTGGAAACATCCAAATATCCAATTTATGTTGGTATTACAATTTCAATAATTGACACTTTTCCATTCTATTTTGTTTATAAATTATACCTTGATACGGACCTCCGTGAGAAGAATTAAGATTTTTCGCCGCCTCATTTTCAAGTCTATATCAATTTCATTTTTGATGTTTTTCAACACCGAAGCATGTGCTGAAGTTTCATATTCATGAGACATGTTATTATTTATCTCATCGTTTTTGCAGTCAAGAAATCAGTTGGAACTCATAAAAGATTTAATGTAATGTTTGTCACATCCCCCCCCCCTTCCCCCCCAAAAAATTATCCAGACAAACTGTTTTAAATAATACTATACTGAAAAGTTAATGTTGTTCTTGGTCTGCACAAAATGGCATTTAGTACTCCATATTTGGGAAAGGCCAATTCTGGGGAATTCAGTGAGCAATTTTGGAACAGCTTAATATTTTCTGCTGATACATGCCTTCCAGTCCTATGCATGCCCAGAATGACCTCTGTTTAGGTCAAGGGTTGTTTCCCTGTGGCGTCGTATTTGTAAACTTTTGATACACGTGAAACACTTGGGCATCTTGTATTGGTGAATTGCTGTTGAGACATTTACAACACAGCTGCAACACTTGTGGTATGGGGAACTCACTTACATGTACGTCCTCTATTCAAACAAGAACTATTGGATGTATTGTAGGGAAAAGCTGGTAACCTGATACCATTTTGACAGCTGATACCAATAACACTATGGTTACTAAATGATTTTGAGAACCTGAAGCATGCCGTTTACACGTAATTACATATTAAATAATGTTGTAAGAGGAATACACTGTTCTTCCATTTCAGACCTTCCATTTTTTGTGGGCGCCAGCTATAGCTGGCAGGACCCCTTAGCAATCCGTTTTTGTGTGTATGTGTGGATGTGTGTGTCACAAATTTTTAAAGTTTTTTTTAAATTACCTCAATTGAAAAAGTTTACTTCAATTGGAACCAAACTTCCTGATCATAGGTGCCAATGGGATCGTCCTATGGTTTTGAGAGGTCAAAGGTCTGTTGAAAGGTCAGGTCATGTGATGTCAAGTTTGAAATGGGACTAAAAATGTAAAATTCCTCTAAATTGAAAACTTTGAAGTCAATTGGAACCAAACTTTTGTCATAGGTGCACATTGCGATCCCTCATATGTTGAGAGGTCAAAGGTTAAAAAAATCAAAAAAGGTCAAAGGTCATGGGCGGCCCACAGCTTATATTCTTTGAACTTAGCGAGCGGAAAGCCGGAACCGCGAAATCTAGTTATGCTTATTTTTTATATCTAAGCATTTGTTACATTTTGTGGGTTTTGCGAGGAAGATATTCATATGTATAGGAGGTTTGTTTTTTTAGGTCACCTAAAACCGTTTTTAATATTTAACTTATTAGTTATTTAATTTTTTGTCACGTGCGATTTGTTGTCCTTTCATCTCATTTTAAGTAAAAAGATTGTATGCAATAACTTTATGCCCTTAAAGGGCAACAAGATATTCACATTATCAGGTGTCCCTAAAAAAAATGAAAGTACTGATTTTGCCCTAATGTAAAGCTTTCAACACAAATAACCAAATCTAAATGATGAAGGCTGAAAAAATTTCTTGATACAAAAATTTTTAAATTTTCTTCTAATTGCGTATAGAGCAAATTACAAATCACCAGTTTTACATTGAAATATAGCCCAATCAAATAACCTTTTTCTCTCTTTTAAGGCATTTCTGTAGCCAAATACAAGGTAAGAAATCTATTGGGCGTCTAATTTATTATGAAATTACTATTATGACACAATATTTGGGTGCCTCAAAATCTCTCGTTGCACCTTTAAATGTTATGTGCCTACTTTAACAGTTTCATAGAGAAAGCTGAATGTTTCTCTTAGTGTGGAACTGAACTTGAGTCATACAGAGTTGAGCTGTGAGCTTGACCAGAATTCTCAAAAATGCCTTATTAATTATGAGTAGTCTTGCAGGTTCATGGCAGCAAATGTAAGGTTGAATAAGATTGTTGGAATAAAACCGTATGGACCACTGATCATACTAGACACAGAGAAACAGTTTATAATGTAAATTGAAAGTTTTTTTTAAGGATTCTGTGTTTAATACATCAGATAAGCTGCATCATTTAACAGTGATGCATTATGTCAAAAATTATTTGATTTGTGTTTTTTAAATGATGCTAATAACAAAATATAATCTTTGTTTTATTATGGAATATAAATCATACCCAATGTCAGAAATAATCGTGTTTTATAGAAAATAATATACACATAATTGTGTTTTATAGAGATGTCTTTTGTGATTGTTGATGTGTATGATTTTTTTTAATATTATGTTAATAAAGTTGATTCTGATTCAGAAACATGATCCAGTGAGGATAATTTAATAGGTTATAATATTCATGTACTCAGTGAAACATTCCAAGCCCGGTATTGTGTTAACAAATTTAATTATTTAGAAAGCTAAAAACGGCCCCTCGCCCAATAAAACTTTGGTCAAATGTGTTTCATGAAAATTTTTTTATTGACTTTATGCTTTAGTTTGTTACTATAAGCAAAGTAACAGATTGCATAGGTTCTCATGCACCCCACCTTAAAACTAAATTCTAACACGATTTTTAGAATCTCTACAACATCTCTTTAGAATTTTTATGTTACCAAAATCAGATATTACCCCAAGGGGTCCGTTTGGCGGCTATCTTGGATCTAAAGAGATCAATCATATAAATTGTTCTATTTGGTTGTAAAGTATCTCAAATGATTTGTCTCATCATAAGGAATCAGAAAATATATACTTTGGAATATTTCTGATGTTAAGTTATAGAGATATGGGTGAAAATGTGATAAAGTTCATTGAAATTTTGATTGATCATTGTACGGGGGGCCGAACTTTCAAAATACATGGATCTTGACAAAATTGGTATTGTTTGTATGTGCATGAACAATCCAGAAAGTATAGTTTGCAAAATCTAGACTAGGATATTTATGTTTAGTTAGGTGATAAAATTTGTTATCAAGTTACCTCTGGTCAAATTTGTATTGTTTTCCTAAAAAATAAAAAGTCCATAAATGGTTCCGACTAACAAAAGCAGAATGTGCTTTCAGATCCTAGGATGATTTGGAGCAGCACACAACAATGCAAAAATCTTTAAATGTTTAAAATTTTTGGTTTCAAAATGTGATATTATTGCTTTAAGTGCAACACATTCCACATAAGAAATAAAGAATATAGACTTAACACTCTACCTCTATACCATGTTATATATCTCAAACACAAGAGTGTGGTAAAATGTAGGGCATATAGCACATTTTACTTTCCCAACAGAGTGCGCAAAGCAATACATGTATCTGTTAAGCAGTATGTAGCAAAACCGTTCATCTTCCATAATTTTAACAGATCTCACGAATAACAATCAAGCATATAACGCCTAACCATACTTAACCCTAATATCCATGCGAACAATGCCAAATGAGGGAAATCCCTTCGATTTGTGAGTTACCTCTTTCTCAGAAATCATGATCTGAAATGCTGGCCTGGAAATTTTAATCAACGTAATGAAGCGATGAAATCCCGGAATTGGAAATTAAAAAAGTACACCATATGGGTTGATTGCCCGAAGGACCAATTGCACTGTTAATGATATCTTCATTTATACAACAAAACCACATCAGTGAAATTGAATGGGACTGCGAGCTGTTGAAAGCAATAGAATGCATTACTTCATTATGCGAAGCGCATGCGCTTCAGTGGATTTAGATGATTTATGACTTTTCTGGTTAGGGGAAAGTAGCAAATACGTATTTGCTTTTGCATTTGGGTGTTAGAGGGGATTCGGATTTTCAAGGAAATTGAAGAGACTAGTTCATTTACAAACCTTGAACTGCATATGAGAGTCATTTCAATGTTACTATTAAACCTGAACTGATGTCATTACAACTTGTGTAAGAAAGTATGGGTGGCCAAAGGCACCAAAACTTGTTAACCAGAAACAAAACCCCCCCCCCCAAAAAAAATAGCAGTTAATTTCAGTTTTGGACTATATAAACATCCACACAGAACACAAATTATATCGATTTTTTTCTTTTCTTTAAATGAAATATTTTTTTCTTTTTTTTTTACAAAAAAATTGACGAAAGCCAGATTTAAACAGAACTTTAAAGGTGCAACACGAGATTTCAAATACATGTGTACATAAATATGATGAAAATCTGAATTTTTGCACATCTAAAGCTTTCCATCAAAAAATATGCAATCTGAAAGGAAATGAAGATGAGAACTGTTTTGGTATAAAAATTGTGAAATTTTTTAATTTGGTATAGGAGCAAATACGAAATCAGCCTATGGTTTCTACTGAAATATAAGCATACAAACACCTTTCTTTTCATTTGAAGTTGTGTGTAGCCATTATAAAAGGTGGAATCTATATGAAATCATACATATCTCAGCAAAATATAGAAGATGACTTGAAATCTCTTGTTGCACCTTTAAATGAAAACAACCTATTTTGCGATTTGAGCAAGTACTTTGCACAACCAAAATGATCTGAGTTTAACGATCAAGGGTTGCCTATGCCGAATCCGGATGTGCTGATTTTTTTTTGTAAAGTTCGGCCGCGCCGATCCCCACCAATCCGACGATTGCCCCATTATTAAAGATCGCACTGAGTTCAAATTTTTAAACTTAGGAATGGGCGATGATTATAATCACAAAGCTGTGCAGTCCCACATTTGCTTTATGTTCCGATTAGGAATTTCAGGAGGAAAAAGGTTACCTTCTTTGAGGCAACTCCTGTCTCAGTTTCTACTAAACTGGAAAAATACCCATCGAATTCGTCCCGTTCATTCAGTCAGTACATCGGCTGAGATTCGGCAGCATCGGACATATTTTGACATCCGATTCTCGTTTTGACCAATTTTGCAGAATCGGCCCCGATACGTTGTCCGATACAAATATCGGTGTTTATAATCTCTAAATTATGATCACATTTAGAAGGTTTTTTAGTTTTCTGCATTGCATGAACAAAACTATTGGCATGTGATGTCAATATCACCTACCCATGTGTCACTAGGCAGCTAGCGTGAATGACGTCAAATGATGTCACATATAGCACAACAAATCGACAAAATACAGACCCCATTATATACAATGAGAGCAGATGTTTTTAAATATTGGACTCTTAATGTTCAGTTCCATTTGAGTTTGCAATTGGGTTTCCACTTTGATATTTTCAGTATTTTGGCTTGTGTGTATTAAAAAAAAAATGGTAAAATTTATATATAAGCTCGGAGAAAAACCTGCGAGCACAGAACTAAATAAAGACGAAAAATACACGGTCTTGAACCCGGAGCCTCGCGCATTCTAGGCGTGAGAAATACCACTGGGCCACGAAGGGGACTGTTTATGTGGGATACCAGTGAACGAGCACATAATGTATTTCAGTCTTTATTTCAGAGGTTTCAAGCGGCCGTAATATATTGTTTTATATTATAGAACTGCGAGGACCTTATATGCATTTTTCTAGCAGAATATATGACGAAGCAAAACTCATAGTCAATGCACGCGAGGATTCAAGTAAGATACAACCTGAGAAAGTAAATTGGTAAATATTATATATAAGATGGGAAAACTGGAGAGCCCACAGAAACTAAATTAAAGACGAAAAAATACCAGGTCTTAACCCGGAGCCGCTCGCATTCTAGGCGTGAGAAACCAATGGGCCCACAGAAGACTGTGTTAATGTGATACAGTGAACGAGCACTAATGGTATTTCAGTCTTTATTTCAGAGTTTCAAGCGGCCGTAATTATATTGTTTTTTATTATATTATATATTGCTTATATATAATATTTACCAATTTACTTTATCGGGTTGTATTGTATCATTTACTTGATCCTCGTGTGCATGAATTGAGTTTCGCTTCGTCATAGATTCTGCTAGAATCATGCATATAAGGTCCTCCCTTCTATTAATATAAAACACAATATAATTACGGCCGACTGTGAGATGAAACTCTGAAATAAAGACTGAAATACATGAGTGCTGTTCACTGGTATCCACATTAACACAGTCTTATGTGGCCCAGTGGTATTTCTAAAGCGAGAGGTCCGGGTTCAGACCGTGTATTTTCGTTATATTTATTCTGGGCTCGCCAGTTTCTCCGAGATTATATATAATATGTACCAATTTACTTTCGGGTTGTAATCATTTACTTGATCCTCGCTGCATTGAATTGAGTTTCGCTTCGTCATAGATTTGCTAGAATCATGCATATAAGGTCCTCCCATTCGATTAAGATAAAAAAACATATATTACGGACGCTATTGAAACTCTGAAATTAAAGACTGGAATACACTTAGTGGCTCGTTCACTGGGATCCACATTAACACAGTTTTCTGTGGCCCAGTGGTATTTCTCACGCCTTAGAATGTGAGAGGCTCCGGGTTCAAGACCCTGTATTTTTCGTCTATTTTAGTTCTGTGGCTCGCCCAGTTTCTCCGAGCTATACATAATATTTAACCAATTTACTTTATCGGGTTGTATCAGTTACTTGATCCTCGCGTATGCATTGAATGAGTTTCGCTTGTCATAGATTCTGCTACAAGAATCATGCATATAAGGTCCTCCCATTCTATAATTTAAAAAAAACTGAGCAAAATTGCATGAGGAAAAGAGTACAGATATGTACTATTATAGCTTTACCCTTAATATACAACTTATTTTGATTTACCAAATGGACTATAGATTACATGTTAAATAGGAGCATGTTATAATTGCAACTAATGAGTATTTAAAAAATATGTGGTAATCCAACCATTGGAACCCCATTCTTTTGGAGGATAGGAGTTAACTATAACTGATGCGTGGTGCTAAGCAGATATCTTTTTTACTGGATGATGGGGGTCTTCTGGTTATTCCGAAGGTTCATGGTCCGAAGGTTCGTATATTCCGAAGGTTCGTTTTTACGAACACGCCATTTTTAGCATTCGGCTTTTCGAATCCTGAAAAAAGGTTCGGTATTCCGATACTTAGGGTTCGGTATTCCGATCTTAAAAGGTCACTATTCCGAATTTACAAAGGGTTCGTTATTCGAATATAAAAAGGCTCGCTATTCGAAATCTTAAAAAGGGTTCGTAAATTCCGAATCTCAAAAAAAAAGGTTCTTATTCCGAATTATTGAAAATGACGTTCGGTATTCCGAAACCGAATACCGTGTTGGTTATTCCGACTGTCCCAAAGAGGTTAGATATTCCGAATTTGTTTTACCTATGGAGACAATGCGTATGAATGATTTGAATTATTTGTTTCATTTCCATTGCAGTAGAATTTTTTGAGGTATTCTCGAAGTTTTGGAGATATTTCTTGAAATTTCGAGATATTTCATGAAGTTTGGAGTTATTTTACCAAAGTTCGAGTTTGAGTTATTATTCCCGAATTTTCATTCATCTTCTCGAAGTGCAAGAAGATTTCTCGAAGTTGTTAAGATATTTTCTAGATATCTTATCTCAAAATTTGAGATCTTTTATCAAGTTTGAAGGATATTCTAAACGCTTCAAGTTATTATCTTGAAGTTCAGATATGTTCTCGAGTTCCGAGAAAAGTTTTCAGGATAATTGATTCGAAGTTTGAGTTGTTACCCCGAAGTTTGATTTATTTTCTTTGAAGTGTGAGTTCTTACCTCGAAGTTGATATCTTTTTTCGAAGTTTGATAATTTTCTGAAGTTTGATATTATTTCTCGACGGTGATATATTTCTCGAAGTTTGAAATATTTCACAAAGTTTGAGGGTTTATTTTTCGAAGTTTGGAGATAATGGTCTTGAAATTTCGAGATATTTTCATAACGTTTCGACGTATTTATCTTGAGGTTTCAAAATATTTTCTCTAGTTTGAGATAATTTGCTCGGTAATATTGAGTTCTTATCTCTAAATTCCGAGCTTTATCTCAAAGATCGCGTTATTATTCAAATTTCACTTATTATTTAGTACCTTTAACATATTTATCAAAGTTTGAGATGATTACTATCTCGAAATCTCGATTATTATCTCAAAGAAAGAGTGATTATTTAGAAGTCTAGTTGGATTTATCTCGAAGCTGGACCTATTATCTCGGAAGTTTGAGTATATTTTCTTCAACCGTTCTTAAATTCTCAAAGTTCTTATTTCTCGAAAGTTAGTTTCAAGATTAATATTCGATGTTGTGAGTTATTATTATCGAAGGTTTGGCTTATATTATCTCGAAGTTGAGATTTTTGAAAGTTTCAAAATGTTTCCGAAGTGTGGGGATATTTTCTCGAAATATGGAGTTACGTTCTCGAAATTTCGAGTTATTATGTCAAACTCTAGTGCTTATGTCAAACATGAGTTATTATGTCAAACTTCTAGTTATTATGTCAAAAATCGAGTTATTATGTCCAAACTTCGAGTTATATCCGAACAGTTTTCAGTTATTAGGCTCGAAGTTTGCTATCTTACTCGAAGTTTGAGATATCATCTCAAAATTTGAGATATTTTATCAATGTTCGAAGTATATTCTCACCGCTGTGAGTTATAGCGTTGAATGAAGTTTAGATATTTTAGTATCCCTGAAGGAAGTTTCATATGTGAAAACATTTAAAGAAGCCTGATTTCACTGATTTGGTAGGTAATGGGTTCTTTTGTAACATTATAAGTTCTCGTAAGGGGTGGGAAGGGAAGGGGGTTTTTTTTTAAAAAAAAGGTGAAGTTTTGTACAGGGGTCACATTTGAAACGTTAATAGTTTATCATAAGGATTCCAAAAAGGTATGGTTTGTACTATCTGCAAGCCGAAAGGTTTGGCGTTATAGGAAAAACAGCAAAATCAATAAAATGATAATTTTTAGTTGTACAGGGTCACAATTTAAAAATTACTACGATTTGGATAACAATGGTGCAAATTATAGAAGGAGCTCATAGGATAAAAAAAGGAATAGTTTTGAGTGTCGTAAAAGTGACGGTAGGAGAGGAGATTTTTAGGATGCTAAATTCTCTCAAATTTCACTGGAGCGGGTGTAGACCACATAACGAGAATATTCGAAGATGTATTGGACAAATAGGCTGCAAAAGAAAAACCGCCAAAACCTTGTTTTGAACTTGCATGCTATCGTATCGTTCCCCATAGAAAACCATGCTTTGACTTTCTGTCGTGGGCACGAAGAAACTTTTTTTAATTGTAAAAAAATCATTCATCGTATTACATAAAGGACGGGTATTCAGCGTATTACTTGCGGTATCGAGGTAATACATTGATAAGCATTCCAAATATGCAAAAAAAAACCGTGGGTGCTTCGAGAAAAATTGGGGTGAGCGTTTCCTGAAAATCTCCTATGTGTCTTAAATGCTTACTACCGAAGTAGGGGGGGGACAAGGTTAAGCCCCATTGAATACAATGGATGGTGACCTCAAAATGTCGAGTTACGGTATCGCAATTCCGGTTGGTTTTATCCCCCCTTTTCTTTTTTTTTTCTTTTCCCCCTTTCTTCAAAGTTCGAGTTATATCCAAAGTGTTGTATTCACGAAGTTTGATATAATTAGAGAGCACCATACATCTTCCTAGACGTCCCCATTCAAGCATGCTTATGCCTTTTCATTTTCTACGCTCGGAAATAGCAAGTCCTTCAATAATGCACTGGAAAGTTCGACGACCCGATTGCGCGAGCATAAGGGGGGTCGATGATTTAGAAACACTGACTTCTCCTTTTGCTACGCTCTAAGCATGTTATTTGCGCCTCGAGAAGTTGACATATTTCACAGTTTTTTAATATGTTCTTACTCGCTAACTACCAACATAGCTAACTACGTGTTCACGCACTGGTTTGCTGCGTTCAGCCCATCCCAGTTGTTATAAATGGTCTGATTAGGTGAGTCGTGTGTGCTTTCGCGGGTTATAGTTCAAAAGGCGTTGTGTTACAAGTGTCTACCTTGGGTGGACCCCTTCAAGTAATTCCCACATCCATCTAGTGCTTGTGTTGGGGAGCTTCTTCAGCGCTAGATTGGTTCCTGAGTAGTTTATCTCACCCGCATCCCACCGCCTCGTCCCGTTTTTTCGAGGTGACACTCTCAACCTGTAACCACTGGTCGGGGTCGATACGGCACCATCTTAGGTATGGTCGGCCATTTGGGCCACCAGTTCATAACTCGTCTTTCGCTTCGGGATGGTACCGCCCATATGGGTCATGTGCTCCGGGCGGTGTTTTGGGCCCCCCACAGCTTCACCGGTGGACATACGGGTGTGAGGATCAGTTTATTGGTCTCCCCGTCACCGGGGGCCCCTCTTCCGTTATTACGGCCGGGCGTTACCGTTCACGGGAATAATTAGATTGGTGGTGGCACTTTTTTCAGCGGCCATTTTGGAGATTTTACCGTCTGAATTTTTACCGCTTCGCATCATTGGTCCGAACTAGACATCGACGGTTTGATATAATAAATTTCGTTCCATATTTCAACACGACCCGAAACCGGAACAAAAAGTTACGTCCCTGCTTTCTATGGGAGTTAGTTCCAAATGGGAATTTTTAGCGGATTGATCGGATGTAATCGGTCCATCTCGGTTGTTTTGAGACCGAGAAGGAAAAAAACGTGGCCAAGCCCAAGACTAAGGACAGAGTGCTCGTCATGCGACCGTGGTTCTAGGCAATATTAAAACACCGACAAAGCCACCGGTCCACCCGAGACTCTACGGGACACAAGAGGGTCCGCACCAACCACGACGCCCAGCAACCCAAGTTGTAGCATTGTTAGCAGCCAGAAAGCAGCCGTCAAGAGCCGCATCTGTGCCGAGGTCTACGGAATTCCTCCTACCATCACCGGTCACCGGGCCAGCCGCCGAGCTACCGAACTATCACACCGCAGGATAGTGGTTCTCTCCGTCTGGGGGCCCAATTTTTACCCCCTGTTATTACGGCGGGCATCCGTTCAACGGGGATACCTAGAAACGGATATCGGTCTTTCCCGTCATCGGGGCCCCCTACCGTTGATACGGCAGGGCCTTACAGTTAACGGGATACTTAGATTGTGACATTCTTCCAGCGACAACATCCAAACGAGTACCAAGCCTCTAACGTCGGAATTACCGTGATCACCGCGGGGCCGCGGAAGCCGAGACCGCCGCAGAGATCATCACAAGAGCCGCTCCGGGAGCCTGAGACCGCCGCAGGGATCCACCGCAAGAACCGGTGACCGACGCCGGGATCGCCGCAAGAAGAGACGTTCGGAGGAAGCCTTGGACCGCCGTCAGGATCACTGCAAGAGCCGTTCCAGGAAGCGGGAGCCTTCCGGGAGCCGGAACCCCTGCCGGGATCACCGGCAAGCGCCGGGATCACCGAACGAGCCGTTCTTGCAGACACGATCACCAATGGATCTCCGCAGCAGACGTTATCGGAGCCGTGGTAATATCAGCTACCGCCCGGATTACCGGAGGAGAGCTCCTTGAGCAGTGACCGCCGTAGCAGCAAAGATAGTAAGATAGTCAAAGGACCACCGCCTAAGACCGACGGATAGCCAGAGGACCACCAGCCGGAGTAGAATCACCAGGCGACCAAAGCCGCGGCCTTCCGGGGAATCCAGCCGCGACCGCCGGGACAGCCGCGACCGCTGGGGCGACCGCGACCTCGGGTAAGCCGTGACTTTCAGGGCAGCCACTGACCCAACGGCAGCCAGCGGGGACGGAGTCCACGGCCAGCGCCGTCCGATGGGTGTTTAGGGACGAACTCTGGGTCCAGTCAAGGATCCTGAAACGCCGCGTTTGCCCGACGAGTGGGTATTCATGGACGGCCATCGGGACAGGTATTCTGTGGCGTTCAACCAACTCACGCGCGCCTTCCATCCTCGGGGACGCCGTAGCTTAGCCGATCAAGCCAAGAGGAACTTCACAGAGGATCATCACGGCCGGAGTCTCGGAGGGGGAGAGGATCAACCACACAAAAATGGAGAAGATACCGACAAAACTAGGGGAGTCGTTAACCGTGATACCAGAGCCCTACAGTGGCGGCTCTTTCTGTATACCAGTTTGCTAGAGAGGGGCAACCCGATCCAGTGACCTGAATCCTCACCAGAGGTTGACGAGCGGGGAGAAGCTAGCGTCAGGGGTAACAATCAGAGAAGCCACGACCGTACGTACCGCTCTTGTCTCCCTTCAGGAAGTTCTGCGACACGCCCCCCGTAAGAACCAACCGGAAGAAATGTCTCCACCGGCGTCACCATGGAACCAGACGAAGGGGAACGCCGATTGGCCCAGTAATGGGGCCGGCAAAGGGGAGGAAGGAGGGGGAAACACCCGGCCGCGGGCAAACCCTGGCCAGGGATGATGGTATGCGAAACTATTGAAAACGCATACTTCCTCCATTAGACCACCTGATGAACGGTATTATGTCTTAGACCCTGACGATGCAGGACGAAGTTGCAGGAGAACAGGCAAAATGTCCCTCTAGACACTCCGGGACCTGGCGTTCTGCACGGGGGACACCGTTGGCAGGTGTACGCATCAACTCGGCCTACTTGCGGACAGTGAGTGCGCCCTACGCCCCCAAACCTCCTGAACCCGAGGCAGTTCCTGGAGACGGCTACAGGGACCTGGACCTCTTCGGGGGGCAAGTGTTCAAGCGCCTACAAGGGGACGGAGGCGCTAACAAGAAGGCCTAGGCACCCCGCGAACCCCAGAAGGAGAAGGCGGACGCGCCGGTTAGCCAGGGGACCCCTCAGCAGCAGCAGCGGCTAGAGCAAGCAACCGCAGACTTTTGGTAGTCAGGACTCCCGTCAGAAGAACTAGCCGTCCAAGAGCAAAACAAGGGTCAATCTCCACAGAAAGGAGCAAGGATACGACGCAAGGACAGCGACGGCGGTGTATGCAACAAGGGCGGGTAGACCAGGAGGAGGTGGGGGGGGTCACCATGTGAATTGCCCCCAAGAGAGGAAGTGACTTCATCAGACCTCAGAGCCTCCCTTGCAGTGGGGGGGGGGAGTAGGACACTAAATTACGCCGGTATAGGACGGGACTCTGGGACTCAGGGTTCTGCGCCAAACGAGAGAGAGACGGTGTGAGCACCACAGGACTTTGTTGAAACAGACGGCAAGCGCATTCCAAGAGGCGAGCAGCTGCCTTCTTTAGGAGCTGCTTTAGTGAAGACGGCGTACTGCGTGGGGGGTTGGTGGTACCGTCCCGTGCCGTAGCATCCACCTCAACGTTTTTTCTTATCACGAGCGGCGCTCCGATCCTCAACTTGAAGCCGTCAGCAGTTCTTCAAGCCACGCCCCTTCAAGATGGAGTGGAGAGCCTATCAAGCAGTTCTCAAGGGACTCAATCAGAGCCGGGGAGCCATCCCCACTCTTGATTTAAAAGATGCTTACTTCCACACTCCGATACACCTTCACACAGGAAGTTGCTCAGGTTCTTCTATATCGACCGCTCTGGTTCTATCAGTTCCAGTTGCTCCCGTACGGCATTGTGACAGTGTCCCGCACATCCACCAGGATAGTGAAGGTTGTAACAGAGGTCCTCAGGCGGAGAAGCCATTTCGCCTTCGTTCTACCTGGACGAATGGCTACTGGCAGCGCTTTCCAGGAAACAGCTTCAGAACTCCTTCGCAGAGCATCGACTTTTTAGGGGCGACGCGGATCTTCAAGCGGGGCAATAGCGTTTCCGGACGCCGAGCGCATCGCATACCATTGACGCAGCTGCGCCGGGATTCCTCATGAAACTCAACCAAGCACCGCCATCTCTGTGACTAGACTACTGGGCTCCACAGCCAGTATGACAACGGTGGTAACGGACTGCAGACTTCGCATGAGAGTAATAGTAATAGCTGCACGTCTATCGCGGTTCAATATCGCCGAGGGAACGGATGTCCAAGAGTTTCCAGAGGTCCAACCACGTCAGAAAGAGCGATAGCGTGGTGGTCTCAGACGGTATAATCTCCGCTGGGAGAACTATTCAATCAAGACCCTCATCTTTCTCATGACGGACGCATCAAAAGAGCGGGTGGGAAGCCCACGTAGGAGACATTCGCCTCTCAGGGACTTTGACAAGGAAGTTGACCAAGCATCACGTTATCAGTTGAGCTGTGGGCAGTTCTCTGGCGTGAGGACAGGCGATCATCTGGTAAGGGAGGTCACGCCGACTAGCACAGTGCGGACAAACATGTCGGTGTTCTCCCACTTAACAAGCAGGGAGGGTGCCGGGAGTCGCACCACTTGCCTACAGGCGCGTCTGAGTGGTGTCTCCGTCATCAGACCACCCTGACAGCCGTTCACCTCCCGGGGAAGCCAGGAACCTGTTCGCAAGTCGCCTCAACGCCCAGCTCCAGACATACTGCTCGTGGGGCTAAGGCTCACCGCCGGATTTTGGTCTTCCCGTCATCGGGGGGCCCACTACCGTTTATTACGGCCGGGCCTGACAGTTCACGGGGATACTTAGAAAGAAATGGATATTGGTCTTCCGTCATCGGGGGGCCCACTAACCGTTATTCGGGCCGGCCCTTACGTTCACAGGATAACTTAGATTTGGTGACACTTTTGCCAGCGGCAATAACCACAGCGGCCCTTCACCAGGACGCCAGGACAATGGAGCAGGACGGAGTTGCAATATACGCCTTTCCTCCGATCGCCCTAGTTCTTCGAGATCCTCTCAAGCCACCGAGACAAGGCAACTGGCAGCATGATTCTGGGGTGCCCGAATTGGCCTCGACAACCGTGGTTTCCAGGACTCGGTCTCTGGCTTTATGGCCGACTGTAGACTCTTCCTTATGAGGAAGGACCTGGTCAAAGACCCGGTACACGGGGGGGGTCTCCTTCTGTTGGAGTCTCTGACAAGCGATCACATGACTGCATGGCTAGTCTCATCAGCCCTACAGAGCAGCAGGCCTTTCGCTCAAAGCTGCCATATGAAGGGAGAGGCAGGAGGACCTACTGTCAGTAACGGTTCTGGTGCAGGGATCGCTAAGTGGATCCTCAGCGAGCGACTCTCTCAGCCACCATCTGGGATTTGGCAGAGGCATCCACCGGGCATCACCGGTCTAACTAGCCACGCTTCGTGATCTCACCAACGGAAATGGGCTGCTATCAACGGCCGGCCCCGCGAAGGTGTCTAGTGCCCAGCTTGAGACTGCAATCAGTTCCCAGCATTCTCTACAGTCCTCCGTAGGAGCCTCTTCTCCAGGTGTCCTTAGCGGACACCACGAAGAAGGGACACTCTCCTTGCGCCGCAGCATTATAGCAGGCGCGTATCGGGACAATCCTGCTTTGTCTATAGCAGAGAATCAACCTCACCTTAAAAAAAAAACAGGGACCGCCGCACGGCTTTCTTCCTCGAGTAGTTTTCCTGGCCAAGAATCAACCACGCAGCTTCACTCCACGGCCGATCGTCTTCCCAGATCTCCGACAAGCTTGGGTTTCTAGCGATTAAGGACCCTGGGTCCAGTTAGAGGACCTTTCAAAAGGTGTTACCTTCAGCAAGACCCAGCCTATGGAGGGGGGGCGGGGGGGGGGGGGGCCCGGGGGGGGCGGGGGGGGGCTCTACGACCAGCTTTTCCTAACAACTCAGAAGGCGTTTCGCCCGGCCTCCACGACGACCTAGCCAGATTGATCATGGCAGTCATCAAGGAGAGCCTCGCTAGCACGGAGGTCCGTCGGACGGGGGGGACACAAAAATATGAGCCTCACACCGTAATCTCAGGTTCGGCTAATTGGCCTCATTCGGGAGCTCCTACCCAAGATACCATGGACGCAATTGGATGGGCATTGTTCTTCCCAGTCCAACAAGTTTATCTCAGAGGACGTTTAGTACGCACGCGGTTCTACGGCAGCAAGGATCCTATCATCGGCTTCCTCGTCCCCAAAGCAGGCCTCCACATCTTCCAGGTGCAACAACTTCAGGAGCACTTTACCCACTTTACCACTATTCGAGAGCGTAGAAAATGAAAAAAGGCATAAGTCAGGCTTGATAGTAAGTATACGGAGATTATAGTGATATAACTCTCCCCCGGGGTAGAGGGGAATATTTCTAAAAGTTCGTAATAGTTTGCGATACGTTCCAAAGTTCGAGAACATTTTTTTCGAAATACCAAAGATAACATTTCTAAGTTAGAGAATATGATTATAATATCAAAGTTTGGTATAATTAAATCGAAGCTTGGTATTATTTCGAAATATCTTAGTAATCACTTTTCTGTCGGTCCGTGGTAATGTTGTGTACGATTATCTGGGAGTTCCGTAAGGGCTACGATTGAGGAATTGGTGGAAGATGGGTTGATGAGTTATCGACCTGGTTAGGATTTTGAGCGTAAAATATGCCTTAAGTACTTAATTGGCATAATTTACGAACATTTTCCCGCACGGCTTGTGTTACAAGTTTTCGGGAGTTCGACAGGGGTATAATGATGTAACTTGGGATGGGGGTTGGGCGGGGTTGGGTCGTTGGGGAGGGGTGTTGTTACGAAGGAGAGGGGCGTCGTTGGGAGGGAGAGGAGAGGGTGTTGGGAGGGTTGTTGTTGGGAGGGGATGGGCTGTTGAGCGGGGTTGGGGATGGGCTGTTGGGGAGGAGTGTTGGGGAGGGGGGGGTAGGGGGTTGGGCGAGGGATGGGGTTGTTGGGGAGGGGGATGGAGTGCTGGGGTGTTGGGGAGGGGGTGGATTGGGTGTTTGGGGAGTGGCTGGGGAGGGACCGTTTGGGTGGGTTAGCGTGTTGGGGAGGGGAGGGCTTGGGGAGGGATAATTGGGGAGGGGGATTGGGTTTTTGGGGAGCGGCTTGGAATGTTGAAGGGTTGGGAAAGGATTGGAGTGTTGGGGAGAGGGTTGAGGTGTTGGGGAGGGGATGGGGTTGTTGGGGAGGGGGTTGGGGTGTTGGGGAGGGGGTTGGGGTGTTGGGGAGGGGGATTGGGGAGGGGAGTTGGGGAGGGGGATTGGGGAGGGGAGTTGGGGAGGGGATGGGGTTGTTGGGGAGGGGATGGGGTTGTTGGGGAGGGGGTTGGGGTGTTGGGGAGGGGATGGGCTGTTGAGAGGGGTGTTGGGGAGGGGATGGGGTTGTTGGGGAGGGGAGGGGCTGTTGGGGAGGAGTGTTGGGGAGGGGGTTGGGGTGTTGGGGAGGGGTTGGTGTGTTGGGAAGGGGGTTGGGGTGTTGGGGAGGGGATGGGGTTGTTGGGGAGGGGGTTGGGGTGTTGGGGAGGGGGATGGAGTGCTGGGGTGTTGGGGAGGGGAGGGGCTGTTGGGGAGGAGTGTTGGGGAGGGGGTGTGGTGTTGGGGAGGGGCTGTTGGGGAGGAGTGTTGGGGAGGGGGTGTGGTGTTGGGGAGGGGATGGGGTTGTTGGGGAGGGGATGGGGTTGTTGGGGAGGGGATGGGCTGTTGAGAGGGGTGTTGGGGAGGGGGTTGGGGTGTTGGGGAGGGGGTGGGGTGTTAGGGAGGGGGAGGGGTGTTAGGGAGGGGGAGGAGGTGTTGGGGAGGGGGATGGAGTGCTGGGGTGTTGGGGAGGGGGTTGGGGTGTTGGGGAGGGGGATGGAGTGCTGGGGTGTTGGGGAGGGGAGGGGCTGTTGGGGAGGAGTGTTGGGGAGGGGGTTGGGGTGTTGGGGAGGGGAGGGGCTGTTGGGGAGGAGTGTTGGGGAGGGGGATGGAGTGCTGGGGTGTTGGGGAGGGGGTTGGGGTGTTGGGGAGGGGGACACCCCGTACTCGTTCAGTTGCACTCTGGTTGTGTGCTTTTGTCTTACAGTATGCGGCGAACGCAGCGAGATTGTGGTCGAGAAACAGCCTTGTGTTATGTGTGTTGGTATGCGTTGTTTGGATGGGGTGGGGATGTGGGGAAGGGTGTGGTTGGGGAGGGGGTGTGGTGGTCGGGGGCGGGCGGGGTGGTTGGGGAGTCGAGGGGTGTTGGGAAGGGGGAGAAGGGGTGATGGAGTGTTGGTAAGGGGGTGGGGTTGGGGGGGATTGGGAGGGGGTTGTGTGTTGGGAAGGGGGTTGGGGTGTTGGGGCGGTGGACTGGGTGTTGGGGGAGGGCGTTGGGAAAGGGAGGGAGGTTGGGAGTGGTGAGAGGGTGTTGAAGCGGGGGTGTAGGGGAGGGGTTTGGTGGGGAGGGGGGTGGTAGGGTGGTGGGGGGCGGGAGGGGGTATGAGGAGGGGGATGGAAGTGTTGGAGTGGCAGGGGTGTTGGAGGTGGTGGTTGCGTAGTTTTGTTGGGGAGGGGGTGGGGGTTGTGGGTTTGGTTTTTGTTTATTTGGGGTTGGGGTTTTGGGGAGGGGTTTAGGTGTGAGGGAGGCAGGGGCTATAGGAGAGGTGGTTGGGGGGAAGGTTGGGTTTGGGATGGGGTGAGGATGTTGGGGAGGGGGGAGGGAGTGGGAAGGCTTGGGGTTTGGGGAAGGGTTATAGGTGTTGGGGAGGGGAGAAGGCTATAGGAGAGGGGGGTTGAGAGGGGGTGAGGATGTTTGGGGTAGGGGGTTTGGGAGGAGGTGTGGTGTTGGGTGTGTCGTTGGGAGGGGCGGGTGCTTGGGAGGGGATTGAGTGTGGTGAGGGGTGGGGAAGTGGGGGGGTTGGGGAGGGGTTGAGTGGTGGGAGTGGAGGGGCTGTTGGAGCGGGGTGTTTGTTGGGGAGGGGTGTGGGGAGGGGGTAAGGGAAGGGGAGGGGTGGTTGTGTTGGGGAGGGGGTTGGGTGTGGGGATGAGGTTGGTGTGTTGGGAAGGGGTTGGGGTGTGGGGGAGGTGGAAGGGGTGTTGGGAAGGGACGTGGGAAAGGGGGGAGGTTGTTGGGAGTGGGAGAGGGTGTGAAGAGGGGGTGTCGGGGTGGGGATGGATGGTGTTGGGGAGGGGGTTTGGTTGTTTGGGAGAGGGATAGGGTATTGGGGAGGGGGATGGAGGTTGGGGAGCGAGTTGGGGTTGGGGAAGGTAGTTGTGATGTTGGGGAGGGGGGGTGGGGTGTTGAGGAGTGGAAGGGTGTTGGGAAGGGGTTGGGGTTTTGGGGAGGGGTGAGTGTTGGGCGCGTGGGAGGGGCTATAGGAGAGGTGGTTGAGAGGGAGGTGTGTTTGGGATGGGGTGTTGAGGATGTTGGGGAGGGGAGGGAGTTGGGGAAGGCTTGGGGTTTGGGGGGGGCTTAGGTTGTTGGGGAGGGGAGGGGCTATAGGAGAGGTGGTTGAGAGGGGGGAGTGTGTTTGGAGGGGGTGAGGAGGTTGGGGAGGGGTGGTTGGGGAGGGGGGCTGGTGTTTTGGGGGGTGTGTGTGTTGGGGAGGGGCGGGTGGTTTGGGAGGGGGAGTGACGCAGGGGGGGTGAGGGCTGGTGGGGAAGGGGGTGGGCGTGTTGGGGAGGGGCGTGAGGGGTGCGGAGTGGAGGGGGGGGAGGCGGTGTGGGGGAGGGGTTGTTGGGGAGGCGGTTAAGGTGAAGGGGAGGGTCGTGTTGCGGGAGGGGGGTGTGGGTGTGTTCGGGGATTATTTGTGGTGGGGTAGAGGTTGGGGGTGCGGGAGGGGTGAGGTGTTGAGGAGGGTGAGGCGGTGTGGTGGAGGGGGATGTTGGGGAGGGGGATGTTGGGGAGGGTGGGGGGGATGGGAGTGAGGGGATGTGGGGAGTGGTGTTGAGAGGGGGGAGTGGGTTGGGATGGGGTGGGGATGTTGGGGAGGGGCGTGGGGTGTTGGGGAAGGATCCAGGTGGGGTGTTTGGGATGGGTGGGGGGTTTGGGAGAGGGTGGGGTGTTTGGGGAGAGGGTTGGTGGTGTGTGGGAGAGGGACGGTGGGGAGGGGTAGGGGTGTTGTGGTGTGGGTGGTGTTGGTTGGGAAGGGCGGGGGTGTTTGGGAGGGATGGGCTGTTGGGGAGGGGGGGGGGGGTGTTAGGGAAGGGGAGGGGTGTTGGGGAGGGGGGGAGGGGACCCTCTCTACTCCAAAGTCGAGTTATTATTTAGCGATATTTTCTCAAACTCGAGCTTCGAATATTTAGTAGGAATTTGAGAAAATAAGTAGGAATCTGCGATAGTGTTGAAATTTTGAGGATAGTTGTTGAAATTTTTGAGATAGTATGTTGAAAATTTTGAGATAATAATTACGAATTCTTAGATATTAACTGAGCCCGGTTATTTAATTCAAATGTCCCTTCGAGATCGGGTACTTATGAAATATTCGAAAAGATATTTCAAAACATTTAAAGTGGACAAAAGATCGTTGATTTAAAAGGTCTTATGTAAATCACACATTTTAATATTCAGCCCATGAGCATCGTAGAATTCCGTGAAAATGTGTATACGTGTATTCACCTTGTAGAGGCGTTTGAAGACCTGTGTAATTTTTACAAATAGGAGGGCACACTGTAAAAAATAATCGTGATTTACGGCATTTAACAGGAAAAGAATTCCTGCCGTGAAATGCCCCATATTTTAAAATTACACAACAAATTTTTCCGGTTATGTGCCGTAACTCCGGTAAAATAACGGTCAATTGCTCGTTTAACACATAAAATATACGGGAATTTTCCCACAAATTTTCTCGAACTCCCAGTTAGTGCCTACTGTTAAAGCAATCGCCGCATTTTTTTTTTTCCAGAGCGTGCCCAATTTCCTAAAAGTTTTGCACAGTTACATTGGTACCAGGCTAGTAAATACTATACCTGGTAAAGCTCGAAATGTCTTTGTATAGCAAAAAGAAGGATTTTTTAGGAACATATCAAGATACTATGCAAACTGAAACTTCGAGATAATAGCTGGAACTCTTAGATAAAACTCGGAATTTCGATACCGTAACTCTATAGGAATTTCGAGAGAAAATACCCCAAACTTTGCGGTAATAAAACTCACCATGCACTACTATAGTTATTCTTCCATGTACGAGAAAATATTACGAAGTTCAACTTTGTGAGAAAATTAACTCTAACTTGTGATATTGTACCAATCTTCGAGATTATAACTGAAACTTCTAATACTAACTCGAAGTGTGGATAATAACTCGGTGTACTACTAACGTCTCTTTAGCTAAGCGAGTTTCGAGCAGAGCAACCTCATTTTTTCGAGAAAATATCCCAGCTTTGAATAATATAAAACAAATTTTGAGATAATACCATCCTCAAACTTACTTCGGAATTTTATCTTGATGTCTCTAATTTTGAGAAAATATCGCAGATATTTCAATGATAATATGTCAAACTTCAAGATAATAACTGAAACTTCTAATACTAACTCGAATTTTGAGATAATAACTCGGTTTTTCGAGATAGTAACTCATTATTTCGAGAAAATATCCCAAGCTTTGGGATAATATCACAAACTTGAGATAATATACCTCAAACTTCGGAATTTTATCTTGATGTCTCTAATTTTGAGAAAATATCGCAGATATTTCAAGATAATATGTCAAACTTCGAGATTATAACTTACTGAAACTTCGAGATAATAACTCGAACTTAGAGATAATAACTCGAACTTAGAGATACTAACTCGAACTAAGAGATAATAGCTCGGATAGCGAAACTCATATTTCGAGAAGAAAATGTCACCAAAATTTGAATATAACCAAACCTCGATAAATACCTCAAACTCTTGAATAATTATTGAAAGTTCGAGAATTACGAAACTTGAGATAATAACTCGAAACCGTTGAGAATATAATTCGAACTTTAAGAAAATCTCTAAATTCGAGATAATATATCAAACTTAAAGGTAATAACTCAAACTTCTAAATATTAACTTCGAGAAAATATTGATGAAAATTTACGATAACTCGAAACGTGAGCAATATATAATTCCAAACTTTGCGAAAATATCTAAAAACGCTTTGAGATTAAAAATATATCAAAGTACGAGGGGTAATTAATCAAAATTCGGGAACATAACTCGGACTCAAGAAAAATATTTAGAACTTCGAGAAAATATCTCGAACTTTGATAAAATATCTTACAAAAATACGAGATAATAACTCGGAAGTTGACAGCAACCGCATGTCGAGAAAGTAATCGAGGATTCGCAGAAAAATATCCCAAAATTCGAGATAATATATCAAACTCAGAAGATAATATTATACCAAACTTCCAGATAATACCTCAACATGAAATATTATCATTGAAATGCGAGAAAATAAGAACTTTGAGAAATCAACTGCGAAAGCTAATATGGTCAAACTTCGAGGATTACTAACTGGGGCTTCTAAAAAAAAAAATAATAACTTCGATATTGGAGCAATTAACTCGCGTCGGTATTTCGGATAGTAGCGAGATTTTTCGAGAAAAGAGAAGAAAATATCCCAAAATGGAGATATAAATACCAAACTTCGAGATAATACCCACACTTGGAAATTTATCTGGTGAAGCCTTGAGAACTACCTCGGAACTTTGAGATTAATTGTTTAAAACATCGAGATAATAATACCTGAAAACTGAAATAATATGCGAATCTTGAGGGTACGGACCGTTTTTTGAAGTGCATCAGATGGCAACATATTTATCTTAAAAAAGTCGACATTAATTATCAACATTAGGTGGACATAGTTCACATAATTTTTCTCACCTTCTTGAACTTAAACAATTTTATTAGTCGTCAAGGCGAGATAGGCGTGCTTGTCAACTCCTCTCACAAAAAGTAGATGTCATCTTGGCGATATAGATTTTCTTGCCAAGGTACTTCACAAAACGTAGATGTGGTCTTGGCGAGATAGATTATCTTGTCAAGTTGACTTCACAAAAAGTAGACGTCATCTTGGCGAATGGAGTTTATTGGCAAGTTGGACTTCACAAAAAAGTTAGGTGACGTCATCGTCAGATAGATTATCTTGCAAGTTGACTTCCACCAAAAAGTAGATGTCTTGGCGAGATAGATTATATTGTCAAGCGACTTCACAAAAAGGTTATGACGTCTGTGCGATAGATATTCGTGCCAAAGTTGACTTCACAAAAAGCGGATGTCGCCCATGGGCGGATAGATTATCTTGCCAAGGTTACTTCACAAAGATAGATGTCGTCTTGGCGAGGTAATTTTCTTACCAAGTTGACTTCACAAACGGTAGCGTCTCTTGGCGAGATAGATTATCTTGTCAAGTTGACTCACAAAAAGCAAATGTCTTCTTGGCGATATAGGTTTCTTGCCAAGTGAAACTTCACAAAAAAGTAGATGTCGTAATGGCGAGATAGATTATCCTGCCCAGTTGACTAACAAAGTAAATGTCGTCTTGCGAGATAGAGGTTCTTGGCAAGTCGTCTTCGCAAAAAGTAGATTACGTCATGGTGAGATAATTTATTTTGCAAGTTGACGTAATAAAATTGTAGATGTATCTTGGCGAGTTAGATTATCTTGCCAAGTAGAATCCACAAAAAGGATCGCACAAGAGTGGGGCGGACGGAAAGGGGAAACGGTGAATTGAACCGTTAGCAGGATATTGGATGTTGGTATTCGGCTTAGCGATCATTCCACTTAACGGATATCGCCGTCTGTTTTTTCAATATTCAAAGCAAACAAAGTAACCATGACGATTTTGGTTTTTATTTTGCTTCAAATATTCACCAGCACCCACACTTTCCCACAAAGGAATAGAAACCACGTCACCATGCTTAAGGGAGATATTAGTGGTTGGAATCAGTCATTTTGCTTATATGAACATAATTTTTTAAGGAGTTACTACCCTCCAGAAAAAAAATAAAGCATACGATTTTAAATTTTGGCTCAAATTACCAGCACCCACACTCTTCACAAGGGAAATTATAAAAACTTCACCACAGCTAATGGGAGATATTAGGTTTGGAATCAGTTCATTTTCTTTAAAATAACATAATTAAGGACTTACTCCCCCCCCCTACGAAAAAAAAAAAAACTATAGTATAGTCCGATTGATGGTAGAGTTATTGGGCGGAGTTTGGACTCGTCCGTTACTCAAAATAGGGACAGAAATACCTAAAAAAATCTTCCATTTCTTCCTCGCATTACAAAAGAGATCGGATTGAACGAAACTGGCCAACTAGAAAAAAGTCCGGTGTTCGCCAAGTCATACTTGAATTTTTATACGATGGTGATGAGATGTGTGTTACCCAGAATTGGTTTTACAACATTGCTTACCAACAACATATCATTAAATTAGAAGGATTCAGTAACTGGTGTACAAACAGAACTTTATCTTCACTATTCATAAATCAGCTCTCACCTACTTTCAGGTCACTGAAAACTATGCCTGGATTTAGTTTGCGCTTTCTTTGAAATATTCTAGAGTTTAGCTTTATTAAATTGATTGTGACCGGGAATGGCCCAACCGCTCCGGGTTGGCTATCATGGCTATAGTGCACATGATACCACAAAAACCAGGACAAAAGTTGTTATATACTAACCCTCAATTCATACTTCCACCTACAAAAAAAAGTTAGAAGTTATTCCACAATCAACTGGAATATATTAATACAGTGTGTCAAAAAAAAAAAAACACCGCAACACTTGGTGACAGCGACCAATAGTTTTTAACAAAAGCAAGTGACTACTTATTCTTGTTGCAAGGTAAGATGGGACTGTTACCTATTATTCCTGGAAAAGTTTCATAACGGTTAGAGTCAAAGTTTTTCCATATGATCCCAACAATCGGAGATAGCCTGCAGAGCATTTTACAAAAAGAGGAGCTGGTTATAACCACAAGACTGGAAATGAATAAACAGAATGGCAAATAAAATATTGATTGCAATCAACATTGATTGCCCAAATTTCTTGCAGAACAATATCTACTGGGTCAAATGGACTGCATTTACATACTCATTACTTTAACTATAATGCTAACACATTAATTTATTGGTGGTAACGATTGATGAAAATAGTTTTCAAGCGCGATATATAAAACTATGACTTAATCATAGACAAAATCCACAGAAATGATAATGCGTTGGGCTGCAAACTTGCATGTATGAAAAAATGTACATAAATGCGTTGGGCTGCAAAGCTGTTACTGAAAAAACGTTACATTCTCAACTTTATGAAGTAAACCTATGTCAATATCAGTTATTATGTGTAACAGTAAATTTTGGGTTTAACATAACTACTTTGATGTTGCCCGTCCCAAAAAATTATGACTGATTAGCTCTAATCCATTGCTGTCTTATTTGGACAATACGACGAGTGTGTGATCATTACATCCTAATCGATCTTTTAAGGTTGTTAAAGCATGTTTTAGCTGTATTACAAATGGAAAACATTAATATGTTAATATCTGGTTGCAGCAGCTGTATAAAAAAGGAATGGGGGTTGGGCGTAGAGATTCTTATTGGTGGTTCTGGGCGCAAATCGTACAGTGCCGTATTTGTAGTTAATAGCGCCTCAATTTAGTTAAATGGGTCCTCAGGTTACTTTGATTTCTGGGGTCATATCTAAAAAATATTTGAATCTGCCTTTATGAACTTTTTCAGGGATATTAGCTAACAGTCCCATCTTACCTTACAACCAGATAAGTAGTCCGTTGCTTTTGTTCAAAAGCTTAATGGCGTCCCCCTGCCACATTGTTGCTTTTTTTTGGGACACACGGTATACCATTCGATTTTTTTTTATTTGGCTTTTCAATATTCACCAGCACCCCATTCTTCTCACAAAGGCAATAGAAACACTTCACCACAGCCTAAGGGGGACAAATTAGGTTTTTGGAATCAGTCGATTTCTCCCAGATAACATAATTTAAGGACCTCCCCCCCCCCCCCACCGAAAAAAAAAATAACCATAACGATTTTTTTGGCTTCAAATATTCCCTAGGCCCCAATACTCTTCCCCACTGATCGCTACACCTCCCACAAAAAAATAGAAACCCTTTACCACATCTAGGGGGGTAAAACGGGGGCCTGTAAGTTACGTAATTCCTGTTTTCCTAAAAATTGAAAAAAAAAAGTTAGCGTAAATTGAAATCGTGTTTTGAAAATCAAAGACTGGAAAAATACCGAAAGCATGTGGAAAAATGGATTTCTCCCGTAGAGATGCGTGTTAACTTTTCGTGTCTACCCGACTACACGACAAAACGTTCAATTTTCTCGCTAGGTTTCTATCGGTTCAGACCCAATTACGATACTTTTAAAACAAAAACATAGTAACGGCAAAAACCTCCATAGAACCCCTTCCGTTTTCCAGAGATATTGGGATTTAGTTTCATTTACACATTCGCTATGAACGGACCTGAATAACGTTAATCTCGCGCAGTACCAATTTTAGATAATATCTTTCGCACCTGTGACACCGACTAACCCCGTGTTAATACTTCCGGCCGCCGTAGGGGGTATATTTAGTTCGGAATCAGTCTTTTCTTCATATAACATATTACAACATTTAAGGACTTACTCCAAAAAACTAACCATACGATTTTTTTTTTTAAATTTTTGTGGTTTAAATCGTTCCCTACACCCACACTCTTCCCACAAAGAAAATAGAAACACTTCCCACAGCTTAATGAAGAGATATTAGGTTTGTAAGTCAGTCATTTTCTCATATGACATGATTTAAGATTTACTCCCCCCCCCCCCCCGAAAACCACCTAACCATACGGGGTTTTTTTGGCTTCAAATATT
>JAMKCH010010486.1:0-48829 GCA_023653785.1 Ophioderma brevispina | reverse complement strand
TTCCAAGTTTCCATGAGATCCCCAGTACAGATAAGTCCAGTCACCGATCAAAGCCAACTGTTTATTTGGAGTCCATTCATGTATTTGAAATTGCTATTTGCCTTTCTGGCTGACTCAATTTAGGAAAATAAAAAAAGTATTTACATAATTGGCAGTCTGTTTATGTTAATGGTCAATTGCATTTCAGTGCTCACAGCCATACGGTTGATGGCCAAGTAACAAATGGCCTAAAAAATAGAACCGATGTCCCAATTGTGTCATGTGCAGAAACCAAGAACATAAAAAGAAAAAGTTAAAAAAAAAAAAAAAAAAAAAAATAAACCTCATTTTCACTTTAGTAAACCCAATTTCACTTGGAAAGGATATAATAAGAGACTGCGGTCAGTTGGTATCAAGAGTCCAATCAGTTCACATTTGGCAATGGTAGAATCTTGGCGAACTAGTAGATGACGGAATTCCTCATCCAAAACTGCCCGCATCAACCACGCCCGCAAGATGAACATGACCCCATAAAGTTTGTCGTACTTGTTGCCACTCCAACATAACCAGATTAAATACGGACGATACGTGACTCTTGACTTGCGGATGAAGTTCAATGGTGGAAAAGATATGGTGTTGACTTTAACATGACACTTCCCACTCCCACCCAAACACTTGGCAAGAGAATTCATGTTGCTCTGATGATGCTACAGAAGACCTGGTATGGCCTTGTCATATTGTAGTATATAGCAAACCTGTAGAAACCTCATGATTTAATAGCCAATGTGGAACTACCTTCACAAGCTCCAATAACCAAACACTACTTTGGCTGTTTTCAAAATGTGCAAGAGATGTTCCTAACGAAAACTCCAAAAGACTGCCAGAGGTACACTCGCTCATCAGTCAAGGCAAAAAGCCAATTTGCATCATCCCACCAATTCTGTTAACATAACCAACATTAACTTTTCCAATACTTCACATTTCCTGGACCTGAATGCTTCATTGAGCAGTTTCCTGTCTTCTCTCTGCACTGCTCATGGCCTGTATGGGGGGGGGAAATTTTTTATAAATTAAAATTAATCATAGAGTTTTTTTTTACTTTTTTTAAAAAAAAAGGGGGGACCACATGGAAATATGTGACAGACGCCCGGACCGCGAGTGTATTTTTCGATTTACCAGTTGCTACAAACCTCTCCACTGTCAGTCAAGCCCATGTTCCAACCATTCACCTATGATGAATATCACCAGGCAATAAAATTCTCAAGAATGGGAAAGGTCCTGGTAATGACAACATCCATACAGATTCTAGATGAGATATGGTACTTGAAGCTGTGTGAATGGCTCCACTCTTCCTCTCTACTTGCATGTAATCAATCAACTATCCCTCAAGATGGGAGACTTCAAAGGTCACTGCCTGAAGCCCAAGACAACCGCCCAAATGAGCCCAAGAGTTTCAGACCTATCTCACTGCTATCTCACATCTTTCAAGCTGCTTGAGCGACTGATGCTCAGTAGACCCAATGATACGGTCTAGGCAAATCTACCCCGCACCAGCTGAATTTTGAAGAGGTAATTAACCATAACTGATTCTAGATGCAAGCCTTTGAAGACAGCCTTCTAGAAGAAACAGAGGTTTTTGAGCAGTTTTTATAGATCCTAACTCTTGTAATTGATACAGTCTGGCATTGAGGTCTCTACCGCAAGCTACTCAAAATCTTCCCAGATGTCAAGCTTGTGAAGTTCATAATGCTGCTCATCCAAGACAGATCTTTCATCCTGACATCAAATGGGCAATGCAGTAGAAAGTGCAAACTTCGGAATGGTGTCCCACATGGTTTTATCCTGGCACCCAGTCTTTTCAAAATTTATGTCTCAGATATGCCAAAGGAAGATTGTTCACAGTACTCTTACGCAGACGATACTTCACTTGGAATAGCTGCTGGTTCCTTTGAGGCCTTAGAAGCAGTGTTGCAGAAAAACGTAATCACTGTAAGCCAATTCTTCCACCGATGATGTTTGAAACTCGGGAAACCCTGCACAAAAACTGAACTTAACCACACTCTAGATGGAGAAAAACTGTCACATGTCCCAAGTACCTTGGCATCACAATGGACTGCAGCCTTACTTTTAATCAACGCACCAAGGCAGTCGCTGCCAAGACTCGTTCTTGTGTCAACCTCCTCAGAAGACTCGCAGGGATTGGATGGCGCACATCCTTTTACACTTTACATAGATATCAACTGTTGCAACATTGCTTTGACATACTCATCTGCCCTTGGATATGCTTGAAAGTTTATGTTATTCTATTAAAACTAAACCAATCATAGAGCAAGGAGAGTTATCTTGAGAGTATCAAGATTAAGAGTTTTGCGTGTTTACAGAGAACATCATTATGAGCTGATTCCATCTGGCAGTGTTGTTGCCGGTCTAAACAAACAAATCGATGTTGCGACACAAATTCCCTAGCATCCTAGCATAACATTATCACAATCCGTTACACCCTTCCTGCTTTAGGAAAATGAAATGTTTTCATTTTTATGGCCTTATAGCATTAGCATGTGTTATCTCATTTCCCAAAACACTATTTATATAATCACTTTTCTGTACTGAGCTTCCAAATGCTCTTTTGAACTTTAAAAATCGGTTGTGGTTCCACAAAAAAACCCCCCCCCCCAAACCTTTAATTTGTTTTAATTTCCTCTTCACAATTGTTTACTTTCTGTCTGAGTGTTTCACTCGTGACTTTGCACAAAAAGCTACCAACTAAAATAAAAAATAAGCGGCAATGTTTTGTTGCCGTTTGATCCTTCAACTCAAAATAATGGCACATTTTTCTTCTAGATGCACATAATCACTCATAACTCCAATTTAAAACCATTTATTAAATTTTGGTGATTGCCAAACTTTGTTATGGTTTGTCGGGGTTTAATTTTGTTAGTTTTAATAATATATTAAAGCCCTTTCTACACGAGCAACATGCCATCGCAAGGACCATCAATTTAGACCATAAGTTATGGGGGGCTAATGACAGATGCCCACTGCAATTCCTCCATCTACCACGAGCCAAATTTTGGCTTGCAAACAGGTCCTTGAACATGGGGTTGCTAGTGGGGGGTTTGGGGAAACTCTTGTTAAACTGTGTAGGTCGTTTTTCAAATTAAAGACTTTCTGGGAAGGTAAAACTTACTAACCATTTCAGGCCCCCCCCTTTGGTTAGATATTATCATGGTCATATTCTTTACCTGTTACTATTATATTGCATTTAAAGGTTTAGATAAGATAAAAAAGTAGGTACAGGAAGTTGTTGAAAATTATTCAAAAGAAGGACATTTCCTATACTTTTAATATTACACTCCAAAATTATACAAAGCTTTTATAGTGTTACACCTAAAATGTTCAAGTGTGTTCGTCTTTTTTCTTCTCTATAAAGGACTAAACCTTTATATAAGTATAAATGAATAGAGAAAAAAGTAGGAAGTGGTGTCATACACAGTTTGACCATGTTTAAAAAGTTTAAAATAAAATACAATTACTGCGACCTACTTTCAAAGATTTGAACCGGTATGAGAAGCTCTATCTAGATAACTATTTTGGGTTATCGCTTATATAGTCTACACCCATTCTCATCAAGGAAAACTTTTTTACAGTTAGGCCTAAATAAAGTTATTGGTAGGCTTCAAGAATTCCATTTCATCTCATTCTTGCCAATTAAGGAGACCCAAATATTGCGGACAAGCCCAATATTTTGAATGCGAGCAATTCAATAACATGATTCTACTTTAACCTTCGTGAAAAATATGGTAGCTTTTGGATTCATCATGTTAATAATTTTCTTCAGAAGCTTCGTACTACTGTAATTTATTCAAGGAAATTTTCAAGTTGAAGCAATATATTTTGTTGTTCGCCGAAGTTGACACATAATTTTATTAGGCTTAAATGAGTGCCCCTCATGTGTTAATGAGAAAGTGTCGATATTTAAAAATACCTTTAGAAAAATAGGATTTGTAATTTATTGACCTAAATGAAATTGAGGATGAAACATTTTATGATGAGGTTGTATTATTATACAGATGTTAGGCGTAAATGTAAATCCGATCTTGCTGATGGCGACGACTCATGATTTTGAATCCATTTTTTTTAAATTCTGAGATGAAAAGTTCAAATTTGATGTCTGTTCAAGATTATGACTGCTTTCGCCCAATTCTACATTTTATCACATCGTTTGTTCAACGTCATAGCTTGAATTTAGTTTTTGAGCTCATAGCTTTTGTAACAATTTTATTTGCAGTTTTTTGTCTTATTTATTTTATTTACTACTTTCTGTCTCAATTGTAAATAATGAAGTTTGCCAATTTTTAAGCATCTTCAGTTTTATATATTTGTAATTATCACTAAGAGATAAGTGTCTTTGTTTTATACTTGACTGTATGTTGGTTATTGTCAAATAAAAGTTTCTGATTCTCTGATTCTGATTCTATTATAATTTTAACTGTGCAAGTGCTATTTACTAACAATTGTCATGATGATTAGCTATGATTATAAGTCCTTTGAAATAACAACAAGAAATAAACAAATATTAATGCCAAATATAGGCCTACAGCCAGTAAAAATGATACAACAGAAGAAATTTACTAATGTATAAATTTAATTGAGATTTATACTTTAAGATTTCATCACAAGTAAACAAACTAAGTCCGATTTAATATTAAAATCATGTCTTCAGATAAATCCCTAGTCTACTATGATTTACCAGATTTTCAACCTAACCCAGACAAGAGAATGAAAATGAAGTTGACCCCTACATGGTCCTAGTCAATTGCCTTAATCAAGGAATGTTGATGAGCACCTGAAATCTGATTGGTTAAAGAAGGTTCATTGGACTCTCTACTGGGTGGTAATTTTTATTGCAAGGAGGCCCGTCCTTGAAAATCGAACATGTTTCTAAAAATTTGCATGGTAGGCACAGGGGTTTGGATTCATTGCACAGCCCTCTACACGTAGCAAATCTTTTGCAAGTCCTCAGGGTAGGTCTGTGCAAGCTGTTGCAGGGAATTTTGCAACCGTGTAGAATGGGGCTTTATTAGTCCTGCAGAATGGGCAAGATATCAAACCTATTGTGGATTTTGGGTGAAAATCCCAAAGTTTGGCACAGATGTAGCTTGTGATATGCTGAATAAATCTAGTCTAGGGGCCCAATAATTTCCTTCTCAAGATGTCCTGCCCAATTCAAAATGGCCGCCACTTGTTAAAAAAATGTCATGTTTTTATGTGCTTTCATTTTTATATATGATCCAATTACCCAAATTGATTGTGTTTCGTGCCATTTTAGAATAGAAATACCCTGATTGACACTCACTGGTATTTCCATTGTTTACATTAGCCAAAATGATCCAAAATGGCAGAAAATCCAAAATGGCGGCCATTTGAAGCATATCATTGATATCAAGAGTGAATGTTTTTCTGATTGGTAGATTCCCTAAGGTTGTTATTGGGAAAAATGTGCATTAAAAGATAGAATTCACATCATCACCTTAAGAATACAACCAAATACGATTGAATCAAAAATGGCGGCGAAAATCCACAATGGCGGCTAATTGTACCTTAAGCTATCCTTTTGATTATCAGAAATGAATGTTTTCTTATATTGATTATAACTCCCTCAAGGAAGGAATTCAACATAAACTTAAGAGGAAAACCAATTAAGGTCTGTTGGTAAAAAGTGCTTCTTTCCATTATAATTTGGCCAAGATGGCTGCCAAACCTCGAATGGCCACTACTTTTAGAAGTATCACATACGTGCCTGTATGATTCCTCCATGCTACTTGAATGTGTTTTTTTTTTCATTAAAAGTAACATACCCTATTGGATTTGGTATTGTTGGCTCTGTGGTTATACAGAGTCTGTAAAATGTACATATAGTGGTGGGAGAATTTGATTCATTGCCCCAGCAATCGGTCCAAAAAATCACAGGGCACAGGAAACATGTTACACAATGAAAAGCTTGATTTCCCTGTGCTCTAAGCCTAGTGATTTGTTTAAACTGATTGCAGGGGCAACGAATCCTATTACGTGGCACTTCTACGGCAAATTCAAAATGATGGCAAAATTGCCACCACCCAAAAGATGAGTTGACTCTGCAGAAGTACTTTGGTAGCCTTAATGTGTAGCAAAGGTCTTTAATAAATACTTTCCATGAAAATTCCTTGCCATCGGGAGACCACGTCGACAGTTTGGAAGTGCTTTATGTGTGAAAACAGGCCCAGTTGTAGAAGCAACCTCAATATCTGCTGACAACATCAAAGTCCTCACCATTGAGCTCGGCTCTGTCATAGTTATATCGGTCTACAAACCTCCATCAGTAGATTTCAAGCACCCTCAATAAAATTTCAGGAATTCCACTAAACCTCATTTCTTAATTGGCGATTTCAACAGCCATAGTAGCCAATGGGGCTACAATGAAGCCAATAAAGACGGACAAGCTGTGGAAGAATGGTTAGACATTCAACATCTACATCACCTTCACGACCCTAAACTGCCGCTATCATTTTATAGTGCCCATTGAAAGAGAGGTTACAATCCTGATCTATGTAGCTATTGTTGTTCTGAATCCTGTTCCACTAACTCTAAGTCAATACTGCCGTCAGTAAGACCAAACAAAGTGCCTTTTAAGCGGCACTTTAACTACAGAACGTGAAGAAGGTTGCTCCAAAACTCCATAACTATGACAAATTTTATTTATTAATCTTTCTCTGGAGATAGCCAGTGCACACAAGTGTTGAAAAAAAAACCATGTGCGTCTGTCCGGATTCGAACTGGCAACCTCCATATTACTAGCAGGCCACTCTAACCAACTGAGCTATGAAGACTGGGTTGGCAGTGGAGCGATAGATACCATCTATAGGTGTTAGGTTCAAGAGGTGTCCATCGCTTTTCTAGCGGATAGCATCAGAACGGTATATTTACATATACAATTTATATTTGTTTTTAAATTTTAACTACTTAGTTCTCCAGGTATACAAGGATGGATATTTATTAATCTTTCCCTGGAGATAGCCAGCGCACACAAGTGTTGGAAAAAAACGTGCGCCTTGCCGGATTTGAACCGGCGACCTCCATATTACTAGCACGCTAGGAAAGCAATGGACACCTTTCGAAGCTAACACCTATAGATGATATCTATCGCTCCTCTACCAACCCAGTTTTGATAGCTCAGTTGGTTAGAGCGCCGTGTGCAAAATCCATTCAAGACACAGATATGTACTTTCCATCTACGCAACCGTGAAGCCAAATGTCAGTTTAAATTAACCTGGTCGGGAAGACCCCTAGAGCACTGATAATTTGTCTACTAGGAGTTACCTTGACCGCACTCTCTCTTATAAGACCCACATGAAACGAAGAGTAAAGTATGTTACCGCCGATAAAAATCTTGAACCAAAATCACTGGCACAGATGGGGTGCTTGCCACATACCCTAAGATCGACGACACTTTTCCTGTAACTACTTATGTGGAGAGTATGCTAACCCTGTATGGGAAAGGTCAACCAATGCAAGAATCTTGATCCAGCATAAATGCCTCCTAAGCCTGCCAGATTATCACAGAATGTCAAAGGACAACTTATGCATCCAAGCAGGAATTGCTCCAACCAAAAAATCTGTTGAGTTGTAGAGGAAGATGCAAGAGCGTAGCTGCAAATATCTTATGTGAAACACCCTATGTGTGGACAGACCTGCTGCCAAACGCATTAAATCCAGAGAGAAAGTTTCTTAAGTAAAGTCCAACCCCTTTGAAAAATAGTCTCAAAGGAGAGCTTAAGAGAGTCGCCTCGTGGAAAGAAAGACTTGCTATAAACCAAGTACATCCTATTGGTATTGAACCTGCCCTGATGAGCATCTCCCACCTGGAGCGGACTCCTCAGGGGCTGAAGGGCGATGCCTCAACATATTCAGAACCAGAAATCGGATAATCCCAAGGTTGCATTGCAGAAGTGGGGGCTACCTGGAAGGCAGATCAGGACACTACCGTTGTAATTGTAGAAACAGCACCACAGACAATGGAAATCTCTATGGTCTGCCCACTGTTTGAGCAACAATGTAAAACAAGGACATTGCGGACCTTGCAGAATTCGGTGCTGCCAAATGTTGGAAGCAACAATGGCACAGACAAGGACCGGGCAGAATTAGTGAAGCAGCCAGACATTTGTAAACCACAAAACATCTTCTATTTACATTACAGCCACACTTCAGCAGTTTTTTAACTGCTGGCTATGTTTGCTTTGATGCCTACTGGCAAGGTGTTCTCCAGGGGAATGTGAAGCTGCAATTTTCCAACCCCACGTTCAGCGGGATCGGTCGCGCTGGAGCTCGCAGCAATGCTTGTCCCAGCAATGTCCTTCCTGATATGCTGCTCTGTAGGAGTGTTGATACAGTGATCTAAGGTAGGTGGAATGAACTTCAAGGATCTTGTTCTGGTGTACATGAGGTCAACAAATCTTTCAATTGTTGGCTTATTAGTTTTCAAGGTATCTTCTTAAGGCGTTCTTCCAAGGTTTGCAAAAAGTTTTTAACAACATCAGGGAAGATTTTGCTTGCTATTCCATGTGGTGTTCTTCCTTCGTGCAACCGGTGAAGTGTGAAACATCAGCAGAGACAAAGACTCTGGTCCTAGGGTCTGGGGCAAAGTATGTGCTGGTGTGATATCTGCGATTCCTTCCAGGTACCAAATTGTAGACAGAGTTCAGTGAGGTGGACTGGAGTGTAAAAGGCTACAGAAAAAAATCACAACGTCTGTGTCCACAGTACGCAGCATGACCCTTTGGGATCCTTGAGCAGCAGCAGTGGCTCGCCCATAAAGTAGAAGCCTCTACTTCTGCATGTGTTGCATGGAGTTAGATTGTGAGTATCTGATTATTACACCTCATCAGAGTCTTATCAAACTATGAAAGGGAGTGAATGGCAGATAGAATGGCGGTTCCACATGTATCAGAAATAACAAATGAGATGAATGAATAAATGAATGACTCAATCCAAAAATACTTTGGTTTAATTTTTTAACAGTAATGCCTCACACGACCACATCCATTTTCTGTATTTGTGCGTGCATGTAAAACAGAATTAATAACTCTGTATTAAATACTAACAGTGACATTAGCAGTATATTGTGAATATGATTGAAAAGTTAGAAATTACAATTGACAGCACCAGGCAGCAACATAAGATTACCTGGTAGACTGGCAAAGGACCTGTAAGGTACAATTGAAAAAGAAAATCAGCAGTCATTTAAGGATGTTAGTAACTTTATAGTGGCAGCCATTTTGAAACTGGCAGCCATGTTGAATCATGGCAGCCAATTTGAACATGGCAGCAATATTTATTGTGATACAAACAGACAAAAATGTAAATGTTTAACCATACCAAGACACCATATGTTTAGAATGTTGATTTAATCTTATCATTTACCACGACACATATAAAATCATTCTACCTTTAACAATATCAAGTGACGTAGCCTTGCCCCTCTGCCCCTCTCTATTTAATTGCAGCATTGTGACTATATATTGGCAGCGTTTTGGATATCATGTACATGGCATTACAACAATAAACATATAGGTTGTATATGTGAGGGACCAAAGTTTTATTGATAATCAACGAAACCCATTGGGTTTGCACGTAAAAATTACAAAATAAGCAGCTTTATCCTGTGAGCGGCAGCCATCTGAATTTAGGCCCAATGTGTGACCGCCATTTGAATTAAAATCCACGGATGGTGTGAAATACAGAAATATGATTTAAAAGTTAGAACCAAATCTATCTGACCTATATAATAAAGTTTACAACAACATATCTGCAATAAGAATACCTTTTTAGGGTGGCGGCCATTTTGAAAATGGCGGCCATATTGGAAGGAAATTAATTTGGCCCCTAGACCAGATTTGTTTAGCATATCAATAGCTACCTCTGTGCCAAATTTGGTACTTTTCACCCAAATGCAAATATACTTTCACCATTCTGCCTGACTAATATTAATACATGTACACACTAAACATAGTCTTTGAGATACATTGGTCTTTTCTTTTCTCTGGTGCTGTGTCTCAATGGTCCCTGTGTTTGCTTTGTATCTGTCTCGTTCTGAATGTGTGAGTTCTTTGTTTTGTGAGTCAGAATCGTGTTTCTATCTTCTGGTCCTGTGACTGGCTTCAGTGGACTGGGTGGGCTAGCTATAACATTGCGAGATGTTTCATGTGCAGTGGATTGCGTTGGAATGTTTCATTTGTTTGTGTCTGCAGATGTCTGTAACATGTACATAGAGTGGTGGGAGAATTTGATTCATTGCCCCAGCAATCGGTCCAAAAAATCACAGGGCACAGGAAACATGTTACACAATGAAGAGCTTGATGTTCCTGTCTCTAAGCCTAGTGATTTGTTTAAACTGATTGCAGGGGCAACGAATCCTATTACGTGGCACTTCTACGGCAAATTCAAAATGATGGCAAAATTGCCACCACCCAAAGATGAGTTGACTCTGGCAGAAAGTACTTTGGTAGCCTTAATGTGTAGCAAAAGGTCTTTAATAAATACTTTCCATGAAAATTCCTTGCCATCGGGAGACCACGTCGACAGTTTGGAATTGCTCTATGTGTGAAAACAGACCCAGTCGTAGAAGCACCTCCATCTCTGCTGACAACATCAAGTCCTCACATTTGAGCTCGCTCTGTCATAGAGTTCTATATAAATCGTTCTGAGCAAACTACTCCATCAGTAAAGAAAATTTCAAGCCACCCTCAATAAATTTCAGGAATTCCTAAACCTCATTTCTTAATTGGCGCTTTCAACACCATAGTACCAATGGGGCTACCTGAACCCAGAAAGACGGACAAGCTGTGAAGATGGTCTAGCCATGCAACATCTACATCACCTTCCACGACCCTAAAACTGCCGCTATCATTTTATAGTGCCCAGTAAAGAGATGTTACAATCCTGATCTATTAGCTATTGTTGTTCTGAATCCTGGTCCACTACTCTAAATTCAATACTGCATCATTAAGACCAACAAGTGCCTTTTAAGAAAGCGCACTTTAACTACAGAACGTGAAGAGGTTGCTCCAAAACTCCATAACTATAAAATTTATTTATTACTCTTTCTCTGGAGATAGCCAGTGCACACAAGTGTTGAAAAAAAACATGTCGTCTTCCGATGTCGAACTGTCAACCTCCATATTACTAGCAGGCCACTCTAACCAACTGAGGCTATTCACTGGGTGGCATTGGAGGCATAATACCATTCTATAGGTTTGGTTAGGCTTAGAGTGTTTGTACATCGCTTTTCTAGCGGATCATCAGAACGGTATATTTACATATACAATTTATATTTGTTTTTTAAGATTTTAACCTACTTATTCTCCAGTATACAAGGGATGGATATTTATTATCTTTCCTGGAGATAGCCAGCGCACACAAGTGTTGGAAAAAAACGTGCGCCTTGCCGGATTGTGAACCGGCTACCTCCATATTACCTAGCACGCTAGAAAAGCATGATGGACAAACCTATTCTAAGCTCACACTTAGTATGATATCTCTCGCTCCTATACCAACCCAGTTTGATAGCTCAGTTGTTTAGAGCGCCGTGTGCAAATCCAGTCAAGACACAGATAGGTACTTTCCAACTCTACTCCAACCGTGAAGCCAAACGTCAGTTAAATTAACCTGTTCTGGACACCCACACGATATTCCTGTACTACTAGGAGTTACCTGGACCGCACTCTCTCTAAAGACCCACATGAAAAAAAGAGTAAGTATGTTCACGCAATAACATCTGACAAAACCACTGGCACAAGATGGGGTGCTTGCCCACTACCTAAGTCGACAACACTTTTCCTGTACTACTTATGTGAAGAGTCTGCTAACCCTGTAATGGGAAGGTCAACCCATGCCAAGAAGCTTGATCCAGCATTAATGCCTCCTATCCTGCCAGCTTATCACAGAATGTCCCGACACTTATACATCGTAGGCAGGAATTGCTCCCCAAACAGCTGTTGTAGTGTAGCGGACATGCAAGAGCGTAGCTGCCAAATATCTTATGTGAAACACCCTATGTCTTGACCGAGCACCAGCTGCTAACCGCCTTAAAAAATCCAGAGAGAGTTTCTTAAGTAAAGTCCAACCCCCTGAAACAGTCTCAAAGGAGCTTAAAGAGAGCGCCTCGTGGAAAGAAAGACTTGCTACAACCAAGTACATCTATTGGTATTGAACCTGAAGAGCATCACCCCCCTGGAGCTGACTCCTCATGGGCTAATGGCGATATCTCAACATATTCATAACCAGAATCGGATAATCCACTGTTGCCTTGCAGAAGTGGGGGCACCTGGAAGCATATCAGGACACTACCGTTATTGTAGCACAGCACCACAGACAATGGAACAGTCTCTTGGTCCTCGCCCAATGTTTTTTTTTTTTTTTTTGGCGCCCACAATGCACATACACGGACCTTGCATGATTTCAGTTCTGCCCAATGTTGGAGCAACAATTCACAGACAAGGACCTTGCAGAATTCAGGGAAGCAGCCAACTTGTACCACAAAACATCGTCTATTTACATTCAGCCACATTCCGCATTTTTTTTTAACCTGGCTATGTTTGCTTTTGATGCCTCTGGTAAGGTTGTTCATACAGGACTGCTAAGCTGCAATTTTCCGACCCCAGGCAACTGGATCTGTTCAGCGCTGGAGCTCGCCGCAATGCTTGTCCCATCAATGTCCTTCCTTAATGTCTGTCTGTTTGAGTGTTGATACGTGGGCATCTAAGGAGGTGGAATGAACTCAATGGATCTTGTTCTGTTACACATGACGACAACAAATCTTTCATTGTTTTTGCATTAGTTTTTCTTTCAAGGGATCATGCTTAAGGAGTTATTCCAAGGTTTGCAAAAGTTTTTACAACATAGGAGATTTTGCTCTTCCCATGTGTGTTCTTTCCTTTGCGCAACCGGTGAAGGTGTGAAACATCATCAGAGACAAGAACTTCTCTGGTCCTAGGGTTGGGCAATATATGTCTGGTGTGATCTCGGGATTGCCTTCTCGGTACCTAAATGCTACCCAGTTAGTGTAGGTTGGACTGGCGGAACAAGCAATCAAAAAATCACAACGTCTTGTCCCCAGTACGCAGCATGACCCTTTGTATCCTTGAGCAGCAGCATTGGCTGCTAAAGTAGAAGCCTACCTTCTTCATGTGTTTGTCATGGAGTTGATTGTGAGTATCTGATTATATTACAAAACCATCATCAGAGTCTTAAACTATGAAAGGGATCATGCATTATAGATGCGTTCCCATGTTATCAGACATAACCCAAGAAGAATGATGATAAATGAATGACTAATCCAAAAATGACTTTGGTAATTTTTATACGTAATGCCTCACATGACCACATCCATTTTCTGGTAATTTTGGTCCATTGTAAACATGAATTAATACCTCGTATTAAATACTAACAAAGTGACTTAGCATCCTTATTTTGAATATGATATAACAGTCTTAGAAATTACAATTGACAGTCAACCAGGCATCACATGATTACTGGTCGAGGCAATAGGACCTGTAAGGTACCACTTGACAAATGAAATCAGCAGTACATTTAAGAAAAGGCATGTTATTAATTTTATAGTGGCAGCCATTTTGAACAGGGCAGCCATTTTGGACCATGCAGCCATTTTGAACAGCAGCCATATTGGGTTTATGTGATACAAACAGCAAAAATGGTAAAATTTTTAATTTTATTGTTGGTTTTTATTTGTTTATTGAATTTATTTAATCTTATCATTTACCACCGACACATATAAAATCAATCCTTAACCTTTAACATATCAAGGGTACAGTAGCTGCCCTTTTTAATTTGCAGCCATTTTGAATATGGCAGCGATTTTTGATTATCATGTACATTGGCATTTACCACTCAAAATATAGGTTTTGGTATATGTTTGATGGCCCAAAGTTTTAGAAATCAACGAAACCCTGGGTTTGCACTGTAAACGACAAAATAAGTCAGCTTTTTCCTGTTAGCACGGCAGCCATCTTGATTTAGGCCCCAATGTGTGCCCGCCATTTTGAATTAAACCCCACATTTTGGGTGAAATAACAGAATATGATTGAAAAAGCGTTAAACAATCTATCCTGACTAGATAAATAAAGTTTACGACCAACATATTTGCAATAAATTAATACCTTTTATATGTTTTCGGCCATTTTGAAAATGCGGCCATATTGGAAGGAATTATTTTGGTCGCCCTAACCAGATTGGTTATAGCATATCAATAGCTCCTCTGTGCCAAACGTTGGTTAATTTTCACCCAAAATGCACGATACTTTCACCATTCTGCATGACTATATTATAACATGACACACTAAACATAGTCCCTTTGAGATACATTGGTCTTTTCTTCTTCTCTGTGGCTGTGTCTCTGGGTCCCTGTGTTGGCCTTTGTACTGTCTCGTTCTGATGTGTGAGTTTCTTTTGTTTTGTTAAGTCAGAATACGTGTTTCTATCTTCTGGTCCTGTGACTGGCTTCAGTGGACTGGGTGGGCTAGCTATACCCTTGCGAGATTTGTTATTCATGTGCAGTGGATTTGCGTTTGGAATGTTTCATTTTTTGCTCTCAGATGTCCTTCTATTTCTGATGTATTGTTGCGTCCGTCTTCTGTCTTTACGCCTATATGAGCGTTGTTTCGACTTTTTCCTCTCACTTGTGCTTTTTCCCACACTCTTCTCTCGACTGTTTTGAGTGGGTTGGATTCTCCCACCATCTCCTTTTTAACTGTGTAGTTTCTTTGGCACCTCTGTTGTAGTATTTCTGTTGTTTTATTTTGCTTCTGCAGTTTTTTTCTCTCTGACTGTTCTGGCAGCTTGGTTTTAGTAGCCGAGTTCTTGATGGGCAAAAGCGTACTGGTTCTCCTTCCGAAAAAGCGTTGCGCTGGTGAGTTGTTGGGTTGGGGAGCCCTCAGTTTAGTGTTTTTCTCCACTCAAAGAGCCAAATTCAAGTTTCCATTGGTCTTTTTTGTCTTTTTGAAGAGGTTTTTTGCTATTTCTTTATCGTTACAAAAACAAACCAACCTGACTTTGCCATTGCTCTTGGACAGATTCCGGCGAGCTGGTCTTGTGCTTGAATTAAAAATCTCTGGCAAGTCTGCCAAATTCTTTGAGTTAAATGGGGCGGTCCCTTGTCTGAGAATATCAAGTCGGGTATGCCGTGGGTCGTAAAGTGTTTTCTGGAGTAATCTTTTATGATAGTGCAAGCATCTTTCTTGTGCGGGAGTGGGTCGAACTCAAATAATCAGAGTATAGTCAACGCAGCACAGATAGTCCTGTGTTATCACGTGAAAGATCTCACCGATCTTTTGCCATGGTCCGCCTCTGGAAGTTTGTGGTTAATAAGGCTCTTTGCGGGTGTTCCGGATGATATGTGTTACATGCTTCACACTTTGAAATATAGTCCTTTGATGTCATTTGATATACCTGGCCAATAAAAGCAATAAACACATTCGTTTGCTCTGCGATTGGCCTTTTACCCTGTGTTGTGCTCTATGTAGTCTTTTGTCTTATTATAGTCCGTTTAGTCTTTGGTAAAGACCAACTCAGTACCCGCGAAAGATTACCCGTCCTGATTAAAGTTTCGTCTCTTACGTCAAGTATGATCTTGTCTTTGTGTCCGCTTTGCTTTTCTAAATTGTCGCCATCTTCAACATGTTAACGCTTCACTGCTTGCAAAGTGTCGTCCTGCGCAGTTGCTTCTTTGATATTGCGTAACTAGTAAATATATAGGCACTGCTCCACATGTTTTACACCTTTTCCGTTTCCTCTTCTACTTGTTACCTAGCTGCTACTGGTATTAAGAATAGGCTCGCGAGAGAGCCTCCGCGAGATACATCTCTTTTCCGCATTTGTATTTGATTTCTACGTCGTATTGCGACAGCCCGATAGTAAAATACGGCGTTGCAGACCGCTTTGGAGCAGAGTGAGTGGTTCCTGTGATATTGACACCATGGTTTGTGATCTGTCCATAATCACTTTCGGCCGTAATGTACAATGGTTTTCTCTCATAAAGAAACCGAAAATGTGGCCAACAACTCCTTCTCTATTTGCTAATATCGCGTCTCTGCTGGTGTAAGGCTTTGCTTCAGTATGTTAAATCTGTTGACCCTTTTGTAGAAGGACGCGACTCCCTAAGCCTTTTGTCAGAGGCATCTCCTTGAAGCCCTCTATTCTATGTCCTCTTAGTCAAAATATCTTAAAAAGGTGTTTGACGCAACTTTCTTCTTGATTTTCTCAAAGATTTTTTGCGTGTTCTTCAGTCCAATTCCATTCTGTGTCTTTGGCGTCAGTCTACGTAATGGTCCGTGTCTTTTGATCGGTCGGGAAGATAATTTTTGCTAAGTACGTTGTCATTCCTAGACAGCGCTTACTCCATTCACATCCTTGGTTCTGGCATATTGCGAAGTGCCTTTCACTTTGTTCTCATCCCTTTTAGTCCCGTCACTTGTCAATGTATGTCCCATGAAGACCTGGTTCGCCTTGTATCTGGAACTTGTCCTTGTCAATGATGCATTTTTCTGTACATCGCTCAGAAACGTTCCTATTCTTTTCGGATCTTTCATCGCGTCCGCCAGTGTGTGTCCTTCACTGGTTATCAGCACATCGTCAGCGATCTTATAGACACCTCTAAGGTATTTCTAAACACTGGTCTAATTTCTGCGGAAAAATTTCAGGTGCTGGAGTCACCCCAAATGGTAATCGTGTCCAACGATATCGCCCCATGGTCTCTGGACTGTGGTAAGATATGAACGACTGTTCATCCAGTGGCATTGCAGAAAACCTCACACTACAGTCTTCCTTGGAAAACACTTTCACGCGCGACATTTAAGCAGGACGTCTTCAATAACTGCAGTGGATAATGGCTTCTCTTTAACGCTTGCTTTTAAAATGGCAGCTGTACCTATGCCACTCTAAGTTGCTGTTTGGTTTGACAACTGTCACCAGACTAGTGACACCAGTCAGTGGCACATTCAACCTTTATCACACCCAATTCTCCAAACGTGTGAGTTCATCTTTTAACTTGGGTTTCATTGCAAGGGAAAACACGTCTTGTAGGCTTATAACAGGTGTTACATCTTCTTTGTTTCCAAATGCACAACACCTGGCATACAGCCAAAGCCTTCAAATACATTGGCATATGTCTCTAGACTTGGTCCTTTAGTTACACCCATTGCTTTACCTGTGTGGTCTCTGTCTTGGTTGGATTTACATTTTCAACTTTTGTTTATCATGTTTTGTCATGCTTACTGTCAGTGTCATGTCTGTGTCATGTTTGTCTTGTTTGTGCATTGTTAGTACATCATTTGGTGTCTTGACTTGACCCATTTTCACATGCCTTTCATTTTTGTGTGTTACTGTTTTCACTTCAGAATTGACACACTGATTTTCTCAAAAAGGGCTTTTTAGCAATGTTTTATACCTCACTTTAAACAAAGCCCCATTGCTTGAGACGCAATGGAACTAGAAGTGGCATGCTACTCTGACCTTCAATGACCTTGAAAGGATTATATGCTTTCCCATTCTTTGGGTTCTGATTTCCAACTTACATATACCAATAATGGGAATTCTAGCCCGTTCTTCATAAAGTTTCAACTTTGCAGAAGACTTGACCACAATTGAATCAGCATACAGGGACGTACCTCTGTGGTATGACATTACATTCTGCAACACTATCACTCTTGCGTCAGAGCGTGGTATGGTTTGTCTGCTACCTTCCATTGCAAGCCACATCCCTTTTCTGGTATCTTTTTGTACCAATTAACATTGTACCTGAACTGTTGGTCTATTATTACATCCATTTTCACCTGACTGTTTTTCCACGGTGATGGGGCAGGCCTCATAATCCTGTCACTGGAAGAACCTGTGTCAGCTTCATCGTCTGTCCCCAGAGCGTGTGCACTCGGTTTACTTTTCCTGTGCCCAAGTTTTTCCACGTTTCGAGCGACCTGCTTGCTTAGGCTTCTTTGTGCACGTCAGCTGCGACTGGTTTAGACGCATGACAGTTGCTACGGTCTTTTCCATAAAACAAAGAATGCAAGGCAATCTTTGTTTTTAGCATACATGTTTTTTTTTCCACGAAATTTGGCAGTTTTCAGTAGACTGGCAATTTTCACATGGATTTCTTCCCCATTGCTACCATCATGTACAGCATTTACGACCATCTAGCCATGCTTTCACAGTATTTTCGTAGCCAGCTAGGATTTTGCATAATTGAATAACACTTTTCTAAGGTGAGGTTCCTCCATCGATCTGTGGTTCAACAATTTTTTGTTTTCATGTCTTTGATTTTTTCACTCCTGCCACTATTCTATCTCTAATTAATTCATGCACCGCAGTTGACCAAATTCCAGGTAAGCGGCATAGGATCCTACAATTGGCTATTAAGTTATCAATACTTTCTTTCACCTTGTTTTGAACATATGTATTGAACGTGCCTTTCATAAATAATATTGGACTTTTCCTTTTGCCATGTTTATCCCATAACTTTTTTAAGATTTCATCCATCTTTTGTTTTGTCACCTTCTTCTTTGTAGGGAAGATTATTGTGTACATCAAGGTAGTCCATCATCACATCATCATATTTATTCAGTACCTACAGATTACAATACATAAAATCGCACATACATGATAACACAATAAATTGTAAGAAGAATGATTAAGTATTGCACAACTAAATTACCAGTTTAAGATTTGCGCTTCGTGAGATATAGAGTAAAACCATTGAGTACCAAGGGTAGCCCAAGGCCTCTTAAAGGAGGCTTATTTCCATTGGGCTCCCTCAAGGAAAACACAAATTGGACAATGAGACAAGCCGGGCAAGAAAAAAAAAAAAAACCTTACAAATACAAGCAACACAAAATACAAAATAGTTTTTAAATCAAGTATATTGCACATGTATGTGGGATACCTGAAGGCAACCAAAAAGAGACATCATTCCATTTAATAACACCAGATCACAATTCATCTGCCAACGCTTGTTCACTCAGATGTTTTTGGACTGCCATTTTGAATTGAGGAAAAATTTTTCTTTTCTGGCTTGATAAACCTTTGGTAAGCTTTCCATTGTTGAATACCAGTATAAAGGAAAGAATTCTAGCTGCCATAAGTTCTTGGCAGAGGTAAAGGTTGGAGCTACCCCTGTTTACTGTATATGAACTGTAGACCACCGTTGAAATTGAATTCAGATATCCGGGTTGACATATCATGTAGATTTGAAACCTGGTTTTTTTAATTTTAGGTTGAGTTACCCTATCCTCACAGAACAACAAACCAATTTTATCCTTTCTTTTGACCACTGGTGCGGGGGGCTCAATTCGAAGATAAACCTAACACTTTATTGCATTGTTTGAAGTCTGTTTTAATTTGAGGAAGCATGAAAAAAACCAAGCCGAAACATGAGAAGCAAATGACATAAGATGAGTGTGGAACATAGGACTTTAGGTTTGCTATTTAGACATCCCGCATACCTATACAGAAACTTTAACCTAGAACCAGCTTTTTTAAGAACTTCCCAAGTCAACCTTTTCACCGGTTAATGATACATCAAATTTACACAAGTACTTTGCATTCTGAGTTGTATTCAGAGTTTTACCATCACAGTTGACCTTGAATAGATTTTGCTTTTGCGAGTTTAGTTTAGTACCAAATAACATGCATTCTGTTTTCCCTAAATGCAAAGCTAATTTATTATCGATTAACCTTTCTACATGTCTCAAGTTCTTACCAAGCTTAAGAGCAATTACTATCGGATCTCTACCGGATACAGAGGCGATGTCATCAGCGTATAGAGCAAGAGTTTGCAGTCAACACTGCTGACCATATCATTAACATAGCAAAGAAGAAGAAGAAACAACACAGTGGACCCAGAATGATCCCTGAGGGACCCCGTAGACACGTGAGCGAATCAGAATCACATTGATTCACCATTAACAATTTGTGTTCTGCCATTAAATAAGATTTAACCATCCACTGATAAAACACCCATTGCCTGAAGCTTCGGAGAGAGAATAACATGGTCAACAGTGTCGAATGCCTTGCTGGAGATCTAGCAGAACATACCTGTGTATTACCATTAGACATTTGATTTGGGATGTAATCAGTTAGATGAATCAGACAAAGTGTGTCAGTTGAGAACCCCCCTCTAAACCCACAGATTTTGAAATCATAAGAATATTATTTTCTTAAAATAAGATTCCGCAGTTGAATGTCACACTGCTTTCAGTATTTTTGAGGCTACGCATAAAATTACTCACAGGTCGGTTAATTACCGACCTCTTAACGGACTATTTTTTTAAAATAATGGTCGTACCGTGCAATTAAATCCTTGGAAAACATTGATGTAATAGAAACATTTCACAATATGGGTTAGTGATTTTTTTAGCATAATCTGCACCATCTCTGAGAAATTTGAGAGGGAATTCATCAAGCCCCGTGCTTTGGTTGGGATTGAGTGAACGCCATTCTTTAAGGATAAAAATCACTCGACACAGGAGTCGACACAGGAGACAATTGGAAAACTTCATTCTTGACGCCCAGATCTTATAATAATCCAGAAAAGTTTGAGATGAGATTCACACAAATTTCCCAGAGTTGCAGGCAGTTTGCTGACCAAAGTGCTAGCAACCGTGGTATAAAAGGTTAGGATATATTGGCAACAGTGTTGATTAAAAAATTTTTCACCATCTATTTCAAGGACAACACGAGACTGCACTTTGGTGTTTGTACTATAACCAAAGTCCCTTTGAGATGCCTGCATAACTTTTGTGGGTTAGATTTATTTTCTTCAATTTTTCCTAAAAAAGGCCTGACTTAGCCCTCTTAATAATCCCTTTGAATTCTATTGCGGATCTTACAAATATTCTGTAAAAAGAGCAGGTGTTTAGTTTTTTGATCTATAGAGGAATAGGTTATTCCTTCTTTAAAGCATCCAAGGATCTCATGGTAATCCATGGATCAGTGTGGGCTTTTAATTCTTACTTCCTTAATTGGAGCAAGGGAATCGATTATTTTGAAAAAAGTTTTAAATTACACTCCAAGCTCTGTCAACATCGCTACAATACACATTTGACCAGTCGCAGATGAAAGGGCTGCCGCAGTTGCCGCACAGAATATTTTTGTAAGGATCTAATCCGACGGTGTTGTGACCTTTGATTCTGGCATTTGCAACTTTACGGGGTACAAATATCAGGAGATGGTCACTCATGCCATTATTATAGTACCAAATTGTGCAATCTGTTTATTATTGCACACAATAGATCGGAAGAGCATAGCTTCTTGTTTGAGATTCTAGGGGTCAGTTAGCAAATTTTGCAGTCAAACATACACAAACATGTCAAGATATTTCCTTAATATGCCACCACTTTTTTGTGGTGCTAAGCCATCAATGTTTGAAATCACCAAGGATAATGACTTCACAATCTGATCTAATTCTCGAAACAATAATTTCAAAATGATCTACAAAGTCATTATCCTTAGGGGCCGGTAACACACACCAACAATGATGGTTTAGTTCTTGGCAAAGAAGCAATCAATCACAGTGATTCAAATTGAATCTTGAAATCAGTTCTAAACATTTAAAAGCAAAAGAATTTTTAGATAGCTTGAATAAAATGCTACACGCAGTGGGAGGGGTCACCTTCACTGTGAGAAATTCATAGAGTCCCACAGTTGGCGAAATTGTTTCCAATTATTTTTCAAATCACCATGGCTAGTACAATAAGACGGGGGTGGTATAATGGGATGGTCATGCTAAAGGGTATGGCTGAATTAGTTGGTCAGCCGCCTGGGCACCATTTGCTCGTCACCTGGCATTTTGGGTGATAATTCAAAATCAAATTTTAACTTGCCTTTATTACAGTACTCTGGTGGTACTCAAATGTAATAAACCAACTTGTAATTTATACACATGTGACCACCTGTATAAGATCTTGCAATTTGTGATACACTTTCATGTCTAATTGTATTTGTGGACTTCAGACTCAGTAGACTACATACACGTTGATTTCATTTACACAAACTACATTACATGAACTATATAATATGCTCACTTCAGTATATACTGGTCTAAGGACTGCCAAAAATTGTGTCAAATAAAACAGGGCAAGTTTAAACACATGAACTAATGATTGAACACATAGGCATTCTAATTTGGCCCTTCAACTTCAATCATGAACTTTAGTAATTAACACACAAAAACACTGGCATGGCATGTAAACCAATTTATGTATTTCAATGAACCTATATTTGAACAATGGCTAAAGCCCAATCTCGTTTGTATAGCGTTTATACACGGCGTTTGACGACGGCGAGGTGTGAGACTTCTTAGTCGTAACAGCTGAGTCAAACAGGCGATGTCGGGTTCGAAATTTGGCGTGTTTGGGACACTCGTGCGACCATGATGCGATAGCGAAATTTTCTGTACCGAGAGCCGCGAAAGGTTCATAAAAAGTCAATACGGAGGCGTGGGAGTTCGCTTATCTGGACACCATGAGTTTATGTTATTCTATTAAAGCTAACACAATCATAGAGCAAAGGAGAGTATCTTGACGTATCAAGATTAAGAGTTATTGCATGTTTACAGAGAACATCTTTCATGAAGATGATTCATTCTTGGCCAGTGTTGCCGGTCTAAACATAACACATCGATGTGTTGTTACACAAATCCCTAGCATAAAAAAAAACATTATCACAATCCGTTTTCAATGCTGAACCAGTATGGAGTCGGTGTACATTCACCCAAGATTGAGGTCAGTCGAATGATTGCAATGAGACTTGTTAGTGGTTGCACTTGTGGCAACATCTATAGAATATCTTCCAAATTCTGTCTGGCATAGCTCCTGCAGGACGTGGGTTTAGACGATTCAAGCCAGTTGTAAAGAAGGTGGACATGATGAACCTGGTAGCCTAATAGTCTACCAATACCCTCTCTGAGGATCAGAGAAATCTGTGATTCACTTTGCTACCAAAAAATCATGACACTGCAGTCACCGTATCCCTATCGATATCCTGAATCAACGCCAGATGGTCTTGAGCAATGGTCATCTTCTACCTTGTTGTCTAAAGCAAATTGTAGACAGGCCCATCAAACAAGGCCTAAAGTTGACGATCTGCAAAACCAAGGTTTGACATTGTCATAGATTCTGCCTGAATCATGCATATAGGTCATCTCTTCTAATACATAATTATATTAATTACAACCACTGAGACTCTAAAAAAGACTGAACTACAATTAATGCTTCGTTTCTCTGGTATTCCACATAAAAACACCAGCCTATGTGGTCCGTGGGTAAATCTCAGCTAGTTAGCGAGAGGACCGGGTTCGAGACCGTGTATTATTCATCTTGATGTAATCAATGCTGCCAGTTTCTCGGACTTTAAAATATTAAGCCTAAAGTTGTGACTTGATAGGAAAGAAACAGGTAAAACTCAACAGACTCAGACACTGGATTGTGTACAAAGCGCTTCCTTCACAAGATTTGGTGTGGAACTTTCAACCCAAACTGTGATGGGGAGAGTCTCAAACCAGTAGCCACGTCATTATGACTGAGGTCTACCGTCCCCAAGAGGAATTCCAAGCCTAATCAACCTGAACGAGGAAACATCCCTGGTTAAAGACGGACCTTCCACTGTGATTTGGACTTGCACACACAAGCAAAGATCAGCCTAAGGTCATACTGAAAGTAAAATTTTAGAATAGTCCTATGCTTTTTTAAATGGTGTCAAAATCTTTGTATTGTCATAACAAAATTTTTTGCTGCAATATGTATGACCCATAGATTATAGTTAATAGTACAAAACATAACAGGGGTGTACATGGTCTGTGGAGATTCATGATCATTACCATCTAAGGAGTATTCTGAGGTGTCAGGGTAAGACGATAATTATTTTCTGTGTTGGTATGAGCGGGTGAGAAGTTTGAAATTAATTGAATTGCAATGGGATCATTCTAAAACATTTACCCCAGATGACCTCAAACCCCACCTTGAACCTTTATCAGCTTTGTAGGACTTAACTTGGGGTATAATACTCACCCTTTGTAAAAACACTGCATGACATATGTCTTCTTTTATTTTTGTTTTTTTTTAGTCCATTCCGGATCATTCCAGGTGGCAAACAAGCAGAATCTTTTACCCTTCTGTTTACCCTCGTCAAAAGGACGAAGGTAGGCAAGGAGAAAGATCGCTATGAGCTTAGTGCAAGTGACCCAAGGAGCAGAGCAGAGTGGATTGCAGGTAAGAATGACAAAATCAAATTCAAAATCATTTATTACAAAGCAATTTTATTTTATGAGGTGCTTTAAAGGCCGACTCAGAGATTTCAAAATTATATAGTTTGTGTAATAATTAAAAACTAGGCGGTCCCCGGGGTTTTGCGATCATCTGGGTTTCGCTTTCACCTGGCTTAAATGACCCCTGATGACCTTCGATCAACAATCGATCCCACCAAGTTTCATGTCCATACACCAACGTTTACCTCATTTGACCTCTGTTGACCTTAAATGACCCCTGATGACCTTTGATCCACTAACCAATACAAACTCGGTCTTCAGACGGTCAAGGGGCACCCACGTACCACCAAGTTTCAGGAACATGCGACCCTCTGTCTCCAAGAAAATAGACGCAGTCAGACAGACAGACAGACACACAGACAGACCACCTGTATTAATATATAGATAGTCAACTAGAACTAAAGATAGTAGAATGCACAATTCCAAACTTTGAGATGAATCAGATTTTGTTTTTTTATGCAGTAAACATTTATGTATACTATTACGTGCCATAGGATACTGTGTATATTAAACAAAGTTGTGATTTTCTATATGAAGGACTTTGATTTGAGCTTAGCTATCACACAGTGATTAATATATAGACAAGCATTTTGTATATGTAAAAAAAAACATGATTTTTTTTCAGAATTGAGGGCACCCTTGGGAAAATCTCTGATTCATCCTTTAATTTGTAAAAATTGGGTGGTGTCTGCTTGCTGGTCAACATAATACAATTGGGATTATTTTGTTGTGTTATCCGTTGCAGACTGGTCAATCTTTTGTGTTTATGTCTCCATTCACAAACAGCAAGAGGTCTCCATTCACAAACGGCAACAGCATACGACATATGCACTCTGGGGGTGATTATTTTTGTAAGAATTTTCTACCCAGGATCAACTGCTACCGCCGATTCACACAAGCATGTATGCACGCACACATGCATGCATGCATGCATGCATGAATGCACACACAACCAGTGTACCCAGCCGATGTGCAGAGAAAGCGCAAGCACCCCAGGGTTTGCAAAATATTATACAAAATCACCTTATTTTTTCTTATCGGAGGTCCACTGCACCCCCCTGCAACCCCGAGGTCCTCCAGGCATGGGTACGCTCTGCGCAAACACACACACACACACATACACACACACTCGCATATACTTTTTTGCATAAATATTATAATTATTATTAGACCTTTGCTATAGTGCAGGGGGTTTCCAAGTGCTGCACTGACCCCAGTATGGTCCCAACTGCTTTATCATGAAATGTACTAATTTAGGGGGAGGGATCCGTCATAATGGGATTTCCAGCCTATAAACAAAAAACATGCCAGCTCTTACAGAGCTAAGCTTGTTCTAGATATTTACAATTGTCATGAGATGTGTGATCAACAGATACCCCTATATCAACTGAAATGTATGCCTAATTCATTGTGTAAACTTATCATAACTGTGAGAAAATCACAAACAGTGGTGATTGTAACTAAAATTGCATTTGATCTTTTGTCTTTCCAGCAAATAACTATAGCGATGATAATTGGGAGGTTCAGTACCTGACCCATCTGACACACTTTTTTTTCTGAAAACACTTATATTTCGGAAAAACCCGTCACAGATAAACACCTGTTTATTCTGTTAAAGTTTTCAAATTCATAAGTGGTGTGCTGTGTGGTCAGAAAAAAGTTGTACAATGGGTGAGCATAAGAAGCCAACTCTCCCTTTTTTCCGCGGGAGACTCCGGTTTTTCGTTTGTTCTCCCGTCGGCCGATTTTGCTAGCCAAATCTGCAGGGCTACAAGTGTCCCTATATTTCCTATATTGCCTATCTTTTTTACCCTCCCCGATAAATCCCTATAAACGTCCAAAATCCCCTATATAACCCCTATATTTTTTTTTTCTCTCACACAGAAATCACAGATTAAATGTTTTAAACTGTTTTTTTTCCACAGAATTGATCAAATATTGCCTTCAGAGTCCAAATGTACAAGGTGCCTTTAAACAAGCACTAATCCAAATTGTGTATCTCCATCTTAATTAGCATGGTTGTACATATTCAACTTCATCAGCCCTTTTTTAAAAATTTGTTTTGTCCCCCAGAAATCATAGATCCACTGTTTTCAGCTTTAATATTCTTACAAGTGTTCAACAGAATTGGTAAAATTGGACTACTCACAGCAATTGGACTTCTCCATGGGAAGGGGGCTCTCAATTTGGTTTGCTTGAGGGTGTGCAGCTTGAGGACTTGAACCTTTCCCCATTTATAGGGTCATTTTAGTAACAAATCCCCCCTTTCTGTCGGATTTTGTTTTGAAAATTTTTTAAGCAACCACTAGCCCCCCAAAAGATCTTGGATTTTAACATCTTTTGATGGGCATTTGGAGAAAATAATGACACTTACACCACTTAAAGACCATATTTAGCTAACACACATTTGGTATGAGATTATATCTGTAGGGAAAGTCACATCTTGAAATTGTATTCATGTTTCCACTCTTAATCCATGATTGCTATATATCTCAACATCCTCACTGCAACAGGTTCCCCGTTCTGCTTACTCTTATACCCATTGACCGATTAACTTCATACTTGTAAAAAAATCACTTGCACAGTATTAAGCCAGGTGTTAACATCATGATTTCTAATGACCCCCATGTGACTTTTTGACCGTAACTAACTTGGTTACAAATTATAAAATGCCATTTGGGTGCAGATGAGGTACTATGCCATCAGCTTGCAAACAGCATTTTTAAAATCACGACAAAACTCAAAGGGGTTTAAACAGAGATTGACCTCTAATAATGATCCCCATGTGAGCTTGGACCCTGTTTTGTAAAATACCTTTCTATGCAATTTCTCTCAGACAAATTAAGATACGTCATGCTCAACCATTCTCAAAAGAACCACTAGGTCCAGATTATATACAGAGTGTACACATTTGACCTTTTCCTGAACCCAATATGTGACCCTTGACCCCTTTTTGTTAAAATCCGATAAATTGCCACCACGTTTTTCTTAAAAGAACCACAGGCTAAGGACTCAGAGTACACAGTACCCATATTTGACCTTTTTAAAATTACCCCATGTAAATTTTGACCGCCCATTTTGAGGAAAAGAACCTTTCAAATCCACCTTCCTTTTGGTAATGATACATTGTTGTCCATTGATTCAAGCACTGAAATTGACATAGTTGTTACAATAAAAGTATGTGTTGATAAAATAGAGGAAGCAGCAGAGGCTGTTACTACTTCTAAAATACACAATACATTTTTTGGCCACTTTCATATGATTGCAGGATGCACCTGCCCATTTTTAGGTAAAGTGGTTAGGTTTCAATTTATTCCAAAATGATAATTTTAAAAGGCTCGTGCCGAGCAAGCCTCGTGGCGCGGAGTGGCCCATCCTCTCTTCCCATTAGCGTTTTGGGCCAGACCTCCTCCGTATATGTTTGCTGTGGGGGTTTCGCGCACCCCTTCCCGCACAGCGAGTCTTTTACTTTCCCAGCATTAAATAATGCTGGTACCCATTTATACACCTGGGTGGAGAGAGTAAATTAAGTTAAGCTCCTTACTCAAGGGCACAACACGTTGGCCGGCAGTGGGACTCGAACCCACGGCCTTTGGATTGCGGGACTAAGCGCTCAATCCACTGGACCACACGTGCCTCTTTTAAACCTTTGAAAACTTTTAAAACTTTTAGAAAACACTTTTTTAGAAAACTTTACCAATTCATTTTCACACAAACAACATGTACACCTCTGAGCTGTGAATTTTGGTTCAAGGGTCAAAATAAATTGTCAAAACAACTTCAGGAACTGGACATTTTCAGTTTGAAATATACAAACCAGATTCCTCAAACAAGATGCACGTAGCAATTAATGTTACAGTCAGAAAGCATAAATTCCCATTTTTCCCATTTAACTTAATATACACAAACATGGGGTATTCACTAATATAGTTCAATACGGCAGAGCAGCACAAGGGTTGCAATGTCTTTCTAAAGAATTTAAAATTCTGCTGATATACATGGAAAGGCACCCACTTTCAAGTAAAAATACATACAAATTCTATAGTTCCCTATAATTTATGTGTTTATCCCTATATTTTCCATATATTCTATGTTTTATTTGCCCTATAGGTAAGACCTATACAAGATCCGACGGCGACCTATTATCGCCCCCTACGCCGTGGGAGCCGCACTCACCCATCAGCCATGACTGGGGGGCAGCGCTTTTGCTTTTCTCGTTATACACCGCGTTTACGTTCGTACGTGTTACCACAAAAGAAAGAAGCGATTATTTTGATCAGTTCTGACGGCAAAAACCAACACTATTCACTGTTATCCATTTGGTTAATCATCATGGGCGGATCAGGAAAAAAGTAAAATTTCTTAAAAAAAAAAAAAAAAAAATAAAAAAGTTACAGAAATGGAAACGACTGCGTGCGAATTCACTCGCTAATGACACAACTGAAACCAATCATCGGATCCATTTCAGTCTAAATTGTAACTCGCCGGTCATTTTCACCTGTACTGATAGTCCAGGCGTTGCACAACGAGGACTAATTTGTTCAGATCTCCGAAATCGATCACAGGGGCACGGAAGTGTCCTTTCTATAAAAACACCAACAAACCCGCATGGAAGAGGTCACGTTTCAGCCAAATACAGTGGTCTTGGAAATATTCAAGTTTTCACGTACACGCAATATAAACACTTGCTATTGGTACTTATTTTGTCTGGATGTTTGAATTTTACGAAAAATTTTTTTTCACGTGGCTGTTATACCACTTTTTAACACGTATTCTAACATAAGCGTTCATTTCTCAGTCACGCAAACGTGGCGAGATAACTCAATTTTTACAACAAACAGATAGGACACTTGCCCGAAATTCCAGTTTAGGCCAGTTCCTGACATCATCTTCCATAAATCACATGGAATAAACGGTGAATTGGTAAACATGCCAAAAAAGGTAGGTTGTAAATTCTTAAAATACTAAAATTAAAAAAAATATGCATTTTGTTTTTGTTTTATATTTTGTAACCCTGCCATGTATTAAGATTAAATAACATCTCATTGATGTTTGTTATTTAGGTGGCATTCATTTTGACTCATACAAACAGTTTAAACTATGATATTAATTGAAGGTAAACAAATTTTAGACTGAAACAAATGTTGTACTTTTTACATCAAAATTTCCTTTTCCACTTATATGACACGTGTGGCACCTGTATATGCACATACAAGTTTGCATATTTGTCTTCGTACCCATTTTTAGCTTACAACAATATATAGTTTTATAGCTATCTCAAAAAAAAATGATTGACTTCATCTAAGTTAAGGGAAAACGTTGTAATATTTGTAGTTTCAAGCAAAGAGGTTCTATATAGCTAGAGAGGGTAAAGGTTTTACGTCATCTTTTAGAAATCATCGTCTCGCATTTTTTGCCGACCACAAAGGAAAAGACAAACATAGAGACCCAACAAAGAAAGAAATGGATGCCTCCGCTTCTTCCACATACTGTGGGGCCGCTTTGCATATACACATAATCGGTAGTGATACAAATGATGTATGGTTTAGAGGTGGCCAGGTGTATAATAGGGCACCTGGATTAATGTGCTCAGATACTCTTTTTTCCCATAAGGCAATGCGACCGCTGAGGTGAAAAGCTGTATCTTGAGGCGGTTATAACCATAAATTCATTGATGGTTATTTGCTATCGAGAGCGGCATGTTCTTATTGTCTCTACTCGTCGGGCGTTTTATTTGCATTTTTGCGAAAAGCTGCCTAGTGAAAGTCAGGGACACAGGGGAATCTCGTGTTGGGATCTATTTTTTCAAATTTCAGTGACGGGAGTCAGTGTTGGGTAACTTTTGTATCGTTTTGTCAAGTTTTTGACACATTTGATGCCCGCGCTTGTCGTCTCTTTCTACTGAATGCTATTGGTTTAGTGTGCACCCTATAACCGGTGGTTCTAGTGGGGTTCTTCGGTGAGAAAATGAAAACAGTGATACTGTTACCATCTCTACCAAAGCAGGCAAGGGCTACCAGGGACTGAGGTCAAACACAAGTGCCAGTTCATTTGACTGAGTTAGATTTAATGTAAACAAACCCAGACCACCATCAAACACTTTTTTGCAAGCCTTGTTGAATTTTCACATGGTTGTGGGGAATTGATTGTGGTTTAAATTGACTTAAAACTGAGTTCTAATAATGAGACCTGATTAAATTAAAAATATTTAAAGTTCACTTATGGTTATTCAAGAAGACGACCCCCATACTGTGGGAATTTAAAACATATAGATATGTTAAAAAATAGTTTGTTCAAATATTCCCTCTTCCTGAGGTAAGTGCTGACCAGGGCCTGTAGTAGTAAGGTACAACTGCCTAAAGATTGAATACAACTTGATTGTAAAACTTTCAATGTCTATTAGTGAAATGGTTTACTTGAAAGATTATACCAGATGATCAAGAGGCCCTTTAAGTTATGTTAATAAATCGGGTTATTTTGCGCAACTCCCAGTCTCAAGATAATCAGCAAAAGTACGAAGAGCGACCCAAATTTGCTAATTAGTGTATGCTGTTGTCTTAAAGTGCTTAACAAAATTAACTCATTGGTTTGCAAGGGATGAGGCTACAGATAATGAAACTGGTGTGATTTGCCGGTTGCCTTTTTGATAGTGCTCCATCATTGCTTTAATGCCCAAGTGTTAGGTTTAATTATTTTAGTTGCTGGTTGTGGACTTTGTTCCCATTGACAGTTCCCTAAAGGGGGCGTCAGAGGGGGAGACCCTGTTCAATTTTTTCGGAAGACTTTATTTTAAAGAGCTCATTCATGATGCAGTTTACATGTTGTAGATGCTCCGTTTTCAAGTATGAGCCTTTAAAGTGGATTTTACTTTCAACATTTTCATTTCAATATTTTTTAAACTCATATGGACTTAGTTCTAGTAATGACACGCTTCTAATGGGGGCTGTGACGGCGGAGCCCATGACAATTTTTTTCGGGAACGCTTTATTTTAAAGAGCTCTAGCTCATGATGCAGTTCATAATTATTGTAGTGCCTCCGTTTGCAAGTACGGAACTTTTCAAGTGACTCTTGGTACTTCAACCTTTCATGTCATTATTTTAAAAAATGCAAATGGCCTGAAGTTCATATTGACAGTTCCTTAAATTTGGAAGCTTTCAATGATCTTTAAGACAGTATCCATGGCTGTATCCCTCTTGAGGACTAGGTATGCTCATTAATTTAAAAAAAATCTCCCTGATTCCCAGGTCAAATCTCCCTGATTCCAAGATCAAATCTCCCTGATTCCAGAATCAAATCTCCCTGATTAACCAAAATCTCAATTTGGCAGCTCTGGCGAAAGGTATTCAGGGGTAGTATGGATAACTTGGCCGTGATTTGAGGGCAGGGGTCATTTTGGGGTCAAGTCATCCAGGGGTCGTTAGCGTGATTTGATCTATGGATATGAGTTTTGGTATGGTGGGAGTTTTGCCATACAAGTTTTGTGATCCGTTTTAGAGGGTCATTTGGGGGTCAAATGTCATTCGGATCGGTTTTTTGGGTAGCTTGCCGTGCTTTTGGACTTGTAGTATGAGAAAATGAGGTTTGATGGGTGGTAGAGTTTCCCCGTACAAGTTTTGTGGTCACCATTTTTCAAGGGGGTCATTGGGGTCAAGGTCATCTAGGGGTCGTTATAGGGAACTTGCTGTGCTGATATATGGATAAGAGTGTTGTTGATATGGTGGTAGTTTTGCCGTACAAGTTTGGTGTTCATGTTTCAGGGCCAGGGTCCTTTGGTGTCAAAGGTCATCCAGGGGTCCTTATCGTTGGTCGTGCTTTGATATATGGATATGAGTTTTGGTATGGTGGTTTAGAGTTTTGCAATACAAGTTTTGTGATCACGTTTTTGAGGGGTCATTTGGGGGTAAAAGGTCATCAGGATCGTTTTGGGAGCTGGCATGCTTTATTATGTATGGATTATGAGTTGTGATGTGGGGTATAGTTTCACCGTACGAGTTTTGTGGTCACGTTTTCGAGGGCGCATTTTTGGATTGAGATTCAAGGTCATCCAGGGGTGTGGTCGTTATCGCGTAATGGCCGTGCTGAGCCTGGATATGAGTTTGGTATGTTGGTAGCGGTTTCGCCGTACGAGTTTTGTTGGTCACGTTTTCGAGGGGTTATTTTGGGGTCAAAAGCTATATAGGGGGCCATTATTGGGTACTTGGCCGTGGCTTTCATACCCATTGCTTTGACGTTATGGATATATGAAGAATGGGGCGCCTCATTTAGTTAAAATACATTTCCAGTATATCATCGCAGGGTATGCTCAGAGCTAGTGGGTTTACTAGGGGTCATTACAAGATCAAGGTCAAATGGGTCAAAATTGGCTTGTTGTGTATGGACATGAAATTGATGCCAAAAATCTTTTAATGTCATAACAAGGTCCATCCAGGGTCATTCAAGGTCAAAGGAGGTCAAATGGGGTAAAACTTTAGTATCCAGGTTGAAATTGGTGGGCGGGCGATGTTGTTGATGAAAATTTTAAAGCTCCATGACAAGGACATCAGGGGTCATCAAGTTCAAATGAACCGCAAAACCTGAGAGTCATTCAATCCAGGTGCTCGCAAAACACAGGTGATTGCCCAATCCAAGGACGCCTATTAATATATAAAGAGAAACCTCACGGTCCAGAAAATCTTATGGTATTCACAGAATGCCCACTTATGGCCTATGCCCTTTGACCTTCCAATGACCATACTGGACTTTGACCCCACCATCAAACACAGTTCTTTCCCCAAGTTAAGTTATATAGCCACCAAACTTCCTCAAGATAACCACTGGCCAGACCCAGGGGCTTATATATCAAGTGAACACTGTAAGACCCTACATGACCTCTGACCCCACAAAAACTATTCATTTCCCTAACAATCCATTGATGGGTTTCGAATCATTGATGCAATCGTTAAATCAGACGATGATGGTCATTTCATTTCGTTGTGTGGCCATGGGTAGGACAAAAATTTAACACCCAATAGCAACCCAAAGCCAACAACTGATATTTGCCGGATTTTTGTACGAATTGACCATTAGGTGTGTATACAAGCACCCAAACTAATAATGATCTGTGCAAATATTCAAAAATGTCAGCGCCCAGCACGGACACGACTGGGTTTGAATGGGCTTCAACCCCTTGAGTTTCAAGCATGTACCACGTTTGTCCCCCCCAACTCATGGTATATGACCTTATTGGGTCCCCCGCCAACTTTTGTTGGCGAAGGGGGAATAGTAGAAATTGCAGCCGTACGTGCGTGAGTGTGTGCGCGCGCTCGCACGAGATCTTGGAATATGCGAGTGTGGAAGTCATCTCGAACATAGAGTATCTCAAAGTAGCGGTGGGTTGGATACAAAGTGGTCATGTGGCATGGGTCAAGGTCAAATTATGGTCAAAACTAAAAATAGGGTTCAAATAGGGGCAAAAAATAGGGCTGAAAATCGCTATAATAAACATTGTCAAACACCGATATCTTTGATTTGGAGCAAAGTATGGGTGTCATATTCGCACTAGATGTAACTCAAGTAGACTGCGGAGTGAGTCGGTGGAGGGTCATGTGGGCATGGTCAAAGGTCAAACATGGGGTCAAAAAATAGGCAAAAAAAATGGAGTTAATTGCTATAAAAACTTATCTGTTGTGTAGGAGATGAAACTTGTGGGTGTGGTCAACATTCAGGCCAGAAATTTTGATGAGGTCATTTTCAAGGTCATCCGAGGGTCATCCAAGGTTTACATAATCACTTAACATGTGGTTGGAGGATGATTGAAAAGGGTGTGGGTCTGTGGTCAAAACATTCAGTTACCAAAAATTTTGAAGGTCTGTCAAGGTCATCGCGAGGTCATCCAAGGTCAAATCTGTAAAACCATGTTGTAGGAGGATGACAATTGGTGGTGTGGTCAACATGCAGTACCAAAATTTTGAAGGTCATTTCAAGGTCAGCGGCGGTCATCCAAGGTCAATCACTTAAACCGGTGTGATAGGAGGTGGAAATTGGTGTGGGTTTGGTAAAAATTCAGTTCAAAAAATTTTGAAGTTCAAGTTCAAGGTCCTCCGAGGTCATCCAAGGTCAATCACTTAAAAATGTGATAGGAGGATGGAAATTGGCTTTGGGGAGTGTGGTCATCATTCAGTCCCAAAAATTTGAAGGGCATTTCAAGGTTATCCAAGGTCATCCAAGGTAAATCATCAACATGTGGTAGGAGGATGAAAAATTGGTGGGGTTTTGTGGTCAACATCAGTACCAAAATTTTGAAGGTCAGTTCAAGGTCTCCGAAGGTCATCAAGGTCAAAATCACTTAACATGTGGTTGGAGCGGTTGAAAATTGGTTGGGTGTGATCAACATTCCGCGTGCCAAAACCTTTTGAAGGTAATGTGAAGGTATTGACGGGTCATCCAAGGTCAAAATCATAAATATGTGGTAAAGAGGATGAAAAACTTGGTGGTGTGGTCAAAATTCAGTGCGAAAATTTTTGATGTCATTTAGAGGTCATGCAGGGTCTTCAAGGTCAAATCACTAAACATGTGGAATGAGGGATGAAAGGTGGGGGGGTAGTCAACATTCAGTGCGAAAATGTTGAAGGTCAGTTCAAGGTCATGCGGGGCAATCCAAGGTCAAACACTTAACATGTGGTAGGAGATTGTTGAAAATGGTGGGTGTGGTCATAATTCAGTGCCGAAAATGTGAAGCGTCATTCAAGGTCATCCGCAGGTCATTCCAAGGTCAAATCACTTACATGTGGTAGGAGGATGGAAAATTGGGTGGGTGTGGTCATCATTCAGTACCAAAAATTTTTGAAGGTTATGTTTCAGGTCATGTGGGGTCATTAAGGTCAAATCACTAATATGTGGTAGGAAGATGAACTTGGTGGGGTGGTCAACACATTCAGTGGGCCTTTGGAAGGGTCATTCCGTGTGGTAGAGGAGATGAAACTTGGTGGGCCAGGCAATTTCCTGAGATCTTAAAATTGTGCTCCTTGTTCTTTACTACCGCAATGGGAGGGGGACCTTTGTGGTTCGAGAAACCGCCTGCTAACTTAGGTCATATGTTGACAGTTAATTGGCATAAAAATTCAAAATCCTACAGAATTGGGGAAAATGGAATAAGTATATTACAAATATTATTACTTTTGTGTAATAATGAAAAATAGTCAACTGAACTAAAGATAGTAACCTAAAATTGACAATTCCGAAATTTGAGAGGAATCGGTTTTTTCGTTCTTTATGCAGTAAACATTATGTGGAGTACTTACGTTCCCATAGGATACGGTGTATAACAAAAAAATTCCGGATCCCGGATTTTTAACACAAAGTTGTGATTTATATGAAGGAATGCGATTTAAGCTTAGCCATTCACACAGTGATGAGTATAGGCCAAGCATTATGGACATGTACAAAAAAACACGATTTTTTTGGAAAATTGAGGGCGCCCCCCATCAGAATTCTAGTCGCCTTTTCAAAATTTATGCAAACTAATTGTCATCAATAGATGGCATAATACCTTAAATGATGGTCTAGTTGTGTTCTATGCACCCTGAAAAAACATATGTATGAACAAGAATGAAGTTCTTTTTACAAGCCTTAAATCTGAGTTATGTACAAAAATGTTAAAAATGGTGGCTATTTTGAATTTATGCAAAACTTAGGCACACTGCCCATAAATATTAGGTTTGGGGACCGGAAGATTTGGAATCCGCTTAAAAATTCCATCAGGAAACACTGTTTCAATTGCTTTGACTCAAAAATGCTGCGATGTTTGCATTTTGAAAATGGAACCAGTCTAAAGTATACTGACAGTTCCTAAATGGGGACAGTCAGTCAAGCTGGCGGAAACACTCCATTTGGTTCAGGAGATTTATTCAAAAGAGCTCTCTATGATGCCGGTGTCAATTCTGATCCCTCAAAATCTGGACTTTCTCCTTTTTCATGTACTATAAAAAACTGATCAGATGGACTTAGTTTCTACTGACAGTCTTAAAATGGGGCTGTCAGACGGTGGAGCTTCTCATTTTCTGGGAAAAGCTGTATTTTAAAGAGCTCTATCTCATAATGATTCCATAGGTTAGGTAGCTTCAGTTTTAAAGTTATGAGCTTTTAAAGTTAGCCTGTGACTTACCTTGTAATGTAATTCTGGGTCAAAAAAATACTTTAAGATTTGTGTGTCTGTGAGAATATGTGAAGTGTATTCCAAAGTTGGCATGTCTGCATTAAGGGCTCCAAAAGTGCTTTAAAGCAATAGAAATGCAGGAGCCTTGGGGGCATTGCCCCCTCTACACGATGGGGCTTGCCCTGGACCCCCGGACCTCCCTTTTTTTTAAATTCCAATGTGGGCATTTGGCAGGTTCGGAAACTCCCAATAATAATGGGATTCTAGCAAACTTGCGATTTTTTTTAAAAAATGGAATGGTTGAAATCTGAGGATGGGATTTACTGGGGGTAGTGCAAGTAATATACGATAGTGGTTGAATAGGAGTGGACCAATGGATCGCTCTGTACATAAACCCAAGAGTCTTTCAGGAAGTAAATTACATTTATATTGATGGAATACGAAACAGGAAAGCGCCAATACAGGTTATGAAATAAGATTATATACTTGATTTTAGTTCACTTTGAAGGACAAAGTTTAAGTGTTCTATTACTAAGTCCCAGCGGTCACAGAGTTTGTAAAAACACTCATTGTCCATGGTATACCAGTAAAAATAAATGTTCAGATAAGAATCAGTTTCTATATGTGACTCATCCCATCAAAACTACAGTTGTCGGGAGGGAATTTGCATTCCAATCTAGTATTTAAATGATGCATGAAAAAACAGAAAATAAAAAGAAATTTATACCCATTTTTCCTCATAAAATTGTAATGCTACCCCCAATTTACACATGAGAGTTATCATTTTAAAGCTGATTATATGGGCTTTTTGATGCAAAACAAAATCTCAACTTGAAACTTGGCGACAAAGGCAGCTTTTGATGTGATGGGGTCAATATATATTTTCACCACATGGTTTTGACATAACGGTGATGCTGCTACTGACTTGGTAATTGCTAGAGTTCTATGACCATTCTCTCCATATTTTGAAACAAATTGATTGGTTATATTTACATATCGAAATGGTACACTTACCATACAAAATTGCTGACATCAGAGCTGATTCTACTATTTTGAGCACAAATTTTATATTACTACCCCAAATTCAAGGACACTATCAGTATTTGAAAAATATTGAAAATTTGCAAGGACTAAGCTCAAATGTGAAGGATAAGTGTAGAATTCGCATAAGTTACCTTTTCCAGTGTAGACGTGACAGACAGAAAAGGAAGAGACAACGCCGCAGTGGTTCCAAGATACGCATTCTCCAGTCAATTACGGGTGTAGAGTGTCCGTTCGGCGTAATGACTAAAATAGACGATTCTGTCCTTATTAGGTTGCTTCGGTCTTATCATTTTGAAGGGTTGTTAGGGATACCTGTACTTGTGCATGTATGCAAAAATCTGATTTTGCTTTTTTCGATTTGCTTGATTTAGCAAATCACTGATAGTGTCTTTAAACCATTATCAAGCTTCCTCGTGCAATTGCTAATAACGTGAAATTGCGAGACAGGGTACTGTTTTCAAAATATCTTGGTAATGTTGATTTTGTGACCCACAATTGAAATGCGCTTATCATATGATGAAATTGCTTTCAAAAATTCTCAGAAAACTGGTGTTAAGTTCTTGCCGAATATTAGACAGGGCATTTTGACTAAACACATTAACCATGTTGTATTAATTTATAATGAGTATTGTCTTCCTCCATGGTTATGCTGGTTATTGGACAAGTACACCTAAAGTGGTGATTGATTTTCTGCGACAGTTCGCATGCAAACCCGTGAAATCGCATCACTTACGCAGTGATTCGGCGTGTAATTTGACCCAATCTCGTTATCGCATTGCCTATCTTCGGATGTTCGCTGTCCCTGCCACTTAACGCACTTCATGCTAGCGTGATGTTCGATTCTTCAAAGAATTAAATCCAGCCATATAGTAAAGTATGTTAAGATTCAAGATTCTTAAAAAGACCTGCTTTAGGATGATAGGTAGTGAGAAACATGTAGGTGAAAATATGATGAACTCGAATGGATAAAGGTCCGTTCATTGTAAATCTACTCTTATGTATAGATGTATCAATACTCAATGTATTGCGCCTGTGATATAACTCTAAAGGAATCAAAGATGCTCTTAACAGTGAATAAAAAAATTGTGCAAGGATGCCAGATGACCTTGACTTTGATAAGTCACTGATCCATTGGATTGTTTTTAAATAAAAACCAATTCAAAATTACTTCCAGCTGCTGAAAAATGAAAGAAATCAAACTGAAAAATAAGCCAAGATATGACAAATTTTGTAAGCCACATCCTTTTCCTCCAGTCCACAATGGGATTTACTAAGTGAAGCAATGATATTACGTAATGTTGTACGAATACGGGGTATATAGCATTATGAAAAGTAATGAAGTCCGCGTTACAGTCGCAAAATATCAAGGTAATGTCAATTTATTGTGGCACTGGCAAAGTAAATGTTCACACAAAAATCTCACCCAATTAATTGATGTGTGTTGTGTTGTAAAGAAAGGTCAGGGTTTTCAACACTATAGATTGCAAGCTATGCCAATAGGGATCTAAAATCTTAGCAAATTCCTAAGGTTACACAACTAAATGCAGCTCCCATATCGTTCATGTACAAAATGGGCGAGATTGCATGAAAAACCGTCATTTCTCCTCAACTTGAACATCCTCAGACTTAAAGCTAAACATTCATGCTTTGACAGATCATAGATCCTCCTACCAATCAATCATTGAAATTAGGGGTAGTTATTCCCCCAAAAGATTTTCGAGCAGCGAATGGTAATGCCAAGACTCGCATTGACCGTGGATTCCTGGACGGTCACAGCCACTTTTTCCAGTAGGTGGTTCCTGTCAGAATACGGTTAAAATTGGGTGTCGGATCAAATAAATATCAATGACAACCTTTTTTGATATATTCCTACAAGATTTTAACTTATATTGATAGCAAACCAGATTTGCAACCCCAGATTAGCACATTTCTCTCAGTGGTTAAGGGTATTATTACTTAGGCGGAGGGTCACCCAAAAAAAAGAAAACAAACCTCATTTGCAGTGGGGGCTGGACTTACGGTTTCTCACGTATTTACTGGGTTGTGAATCCTACTCTAAAACAGTGGGAAGATCTTGTTTTCTTGTCTGCAACAGGTGAAATGGGGTTTGGAGTTGCTAATACAGTTGGCACATTGGTATTAGATCATTAATTAGTCCGTAGTGAAATAATCAAGAAAATTGTAATATTAAGTAACCAAAGCTCATCATGACAGTATGGATATTGTACATTCTCTCAAACACAGGTGTAATTTGTCGTGTTAAATCCATCGGATAGAGAAAAAAGCGGTTGTGCCTTCCAAATGGCACTACTCTAGCATATTTTCAGTCGATTTCTTTTTTTTTCCACACATGTGTTTATAAAAACAACAACAAATCTATATATAGTGATTGCATTAGGTCAAGGTAATCTGTAAGTCTTGCAGTTTGCACAATTTTTTTTTATTAACGTAGTATAAGTGTGCCACTTTAAGCTTACCATTGTGTTGGGTGGCTAATTACATCATTAAAACTCATGAAGTATAGGGGGACATTTTTTTGCGGATCTGCACCCCCCTATTTGTTATTTTTCCACGCCGACGAACAACTACCTGACTGTTCCTTCGATAGCCTTGGATACGATTTTAGCACCATTGTGAACAAAATCGGAATACGGTTATGATGTGGCGTACGTTAACGCGCATGATTGCGTGCAAAGAAATGCTATTTTTCCATTGAAATTACACGGAACAGCACGAAAGCCAGTTTTTTTGTGCTAAGGACGACGGTTACACTATTTTTTATCTTAGATATTTTGCATTTATATAGTAAGAGCAGTGTGTGCGATTTCCCTTGACACACATCATGGCCAAAAAAATCCAAAGTTTTGTTGAAAACTGGCAAAAAAACACAAATTTGCGATTTTTTTTTAGATTTTTCGATTTTTGCATGACGTCACTGTGAATTCAAAAGTTAGTTTGTACTTTTTGGAATCAACTGGACTCGGGAGGGTCATAGCTCTCCATTGGTACTACACATATGATAGTCCATCAATCCATTTCCGAGATACTAGGGGGGCGGAATCCCTCAACCCCTGCCGGTGAGATTGGCTGCCAAAAAGCTGCCATCTTTAGGGTTAAACCATAGTTTGCCAATTCAACATCCTCAAACCTTCTTGTTTTTTGTGTGTGATAGCTGGTAAGGCACGTAATTACCAGTGGACAGAAACGGTCCCATACACAGAACCAACTGAGGAAAGGCGAAAGAAGCGGAAGGGAGATAAACAAGAACATGAGCAGGCAGAAAAAGAGAGACTAGAGCGGGAAAATGTGGGAAAGCAACCCAGCAGCAACAACTGCTACTCAAACAGAAAAGGTGGGTGTATTACAGCATAGGATCATTTAATGAAAAAAAAACAATCCTAAAGAAAAGGTTTTACTTATGCATCAGCTTATGTCAGCGCCACCAGGCCTAGGAAATTGTACAAAACGATAGCTGGATCACCGGCAGTGTTGCCAAAACTGAGCTTTACCCGCCCAATTGGGCTAATTTTTAAGGTAAAAGTGCTCTCACAAGTGAATGTGTAGCAGGTGCCACAGGGTTAGCCGAACGATTTTTTGTCCTTAGAAACCAGTGGTTAAGGTAACATATGCGGTACTTTTTGCCCTCCGTCTTTGCACGCCTAACCGAAATTTTTGTGGGCAACCACTGATCCAAGGTTACCCAATATCCCCATTTGAATTGTTGTATTTTTTTTAATCTCCGAGGCATTTTTATTTTATTACCAAAAATAAAAAAAATAAATATCTTATTTTTTTTATCAAGACAAAACCTGTCCACCTGCCCAGGTTCAAACCAGCAACATGTGTGCTATAATAAACGCCCTTTGGGCACAAAAAAAGGTGGTGGCGATTAGTAGCATAATGGGTCATACTGTTTGCCCTACCAAAGTGCCCATATGCACTCAGGTTACACACCCATTTCTTCATGGTAGTTAACCACACACAGTATCACCGAGTAGACCTGGATTACCTACCACTAGACGTACACTCGCGGCGCCAGTATTTTTTGCCGAAAGCTGGATATGTGTACAAACAGCGGCTGTCTCCCCCGTCGTGGGTAGATCTCGAGCAACTGACGGCACACACATGCGGAAATTGCGGGCTGTGTAGATCTCGAAGCAATGATGGCAAACGGGCGTCGGGCGCTGGGCCTAACTACTATGAAGATTGACTTTGTGGTGCCCCAGGCCCCCGCCCAATCTTCAGAAATTTCGACCGAACTTAACAATTTAGGGCCCCCCCACCACCAACATTGAGAGTTCCTGGATCCGCCCTAAAGTACAGCTAGACAAATAGAATGTTGTGTTTTTTATTTTTTGAAGAATGGAATGCAACTTCACTATTGATATGAAGGTATCAAAGTAATATACTAATTTCATTTGCAGGATACAACACGAGCCCTACAAAAACTGCAAAGATGCCTGAAGAAGAGCGCGAAACGAGAAGAGGAGGAAGCAAAGATCAGAGCGCAAGAGCACGAGGAGCGGATAATCGTTCATGGCAGAAAATGAGAGCATTCGGCGGGTAAGCTTTAATTTCATTGCTGCTTATGTTTTATCATTGTTTGCCATCATTATAATTAGTCAAATCTGTGCTCTATTAAGGGTATGTTGTTACTGACGCCATCTTTGTGATGTATCATGTAAAGTCCTAGGATCATTTCAACCCCTGTAGGCTCGGGGTAAAGAACAGGCCGAAGAGGCAACTAAAAAGATGACTCGTTTAATGGGCTTGATTTCAATTGAATTGTTGTAGTTTGCACCTGATGTGGTTGTAACGATAACGTGAAAATTGTTTAGCACAAAGAAATTGGTTATTACGATAATGACCAGATTCTCAGATTGATGGCAGAAGCGGTATCGTTACATTCTAAAATTGTCCAAGAAATTTGAAGCCAGAGTATAGAACCCCCAAATCACAGATCGTAATAATGGATCCATGGGCACTCGCCCATTTCATAAATTGAGCCAGCACTATAAAAATTTGGGCTGGTACACCTTTCACCTGTTTACATCTCTGTTTTCGGTATATATCATAGTCGTGCCCAAGCAGAGCAGCAGGCGCAGGATGATGGCTGCAAAGAGATAGCTAAGGAAACTCAGAAGAACAATGAACGACCAGCTCAGGACCTAAGAGGATAGAGAAAGACAGCAAGAGGACCGCGGATAGATCAGAGTTGTAAGGAGATCCTCTTGGTGTCCTGTTAGCAAGCTGCCCCAATTGGGTCGGGGGGGGGGGTGGGCTCTAAGTTGGTTGGGTAGCGACATGATTCAGAGCTTCTGAGAGTAGGACCCATATCTATACCAATTTTTGCCAAAAAAGGGACCCATATAGCTATCCCAGAGATGCAGATTTTGGGTCAAATTTAACACAAAGTTGCCATTTTTTCTTCAAATTTTCAACCTTTAATTTTTGGCTTAAGATTGAGGAAATTGGACTAATTTTCCAATAATTTTGAGACTTTCTTGAAAAAACGACCCATTATTATACCAAATTTGGCATGAAAAAAGGGATCATTCATATACCAGAACGCTGAAAATAAGACTCATGTTTGCGCCTCGTCCCCGTATGGTCATTGGTGTTGAGTACCCTGCCCCAAATTCCATTTTCTTCACCATATGCCAAGTCATTGAATTCAATTACTAATTAACCAATTAATGTTGGGCTTTGAGACTTGAAGGAAACAATATTTGAAGAACCAATAGGCCAAATATCATAAAATTGACACTATGTGATACCACCGACAATAAATATGGTATTTAGAGAAGAGACCACTTTTGATTATGTGCATATTCCTGAGATAGTGACTCTTTTGTTTATTCCTACAGCTTTATGAGGAGGAAGTTAGGCTGAAGAAAGCTGAACAGGACCGGTCGGCTGAATTAGAAGAGGCCCGGAAGGCGCTGGAGCGACTGTTAGAAGAGGAGAGACAAGCCAAGAGGGATGAGGAAGCAGTCAGGGCATTGCAAGCAAGGTATGCTTCAGATGGTCAGCTAAGATACACATTCTCATTCTCAGCACAAAAAAATACCCCTACTGATGCATAAAGTTGGCTGTAATAAAATGTTCTACATATTCTTTAGTAGCATACATGACGTACATTTTTCTTAATGCACTATGCCACGCGAGATCTCATACTTGAGAACAATGTGTGGATTTTGGAATCCTCTTCCATTCTGAGTGATATCTGCCGTTGGAACCAGGGGTGGGAGTTAGGGGGAGGGCTCCTCCACTTTTGACAGTGGATATGGATGGATACTCCCTTGTCAGTGAGAAGTGGCTCCCCTGGGTGGTTAAGGTAAAAATTGGGCTACATTTTTGCCCTCTAACCTATTTTTTGGACAGCAATGTTTCTGTTGCAACTCGCCACAACTCACAGCAAGTCCTGAATTTGGCTTTATTGCTCAACCTTAGGTAATTCATTTCTCTTGGATTTTAAAGCAATGAAAAGAGTCAAATTGTTTCAAATAAGAGTAGTAGAAGTGATTGTATGGACCATTTCAGTATGTTTGATTATATTTCATTGCAGGATTTATGATTCTTTAAATGGAAGTTTTACATTCTGACAACAAGATAACTTCAGAGTATGTTCTTATAATTTTGCAAGAAATCTGTTGATCTGTTTCTCTTGCTTATTTTGCAGGAAGTTCAAGTAAAAAAAAAACATGATGTAATCTATAGACTTCTTTTGACCAAAAGCCCCAACATGCAAAGTTAGCACTTCTCAACCATATGTGTGTGTGAATATTCCATTGAAGAAGTTCCCTATTGCAAAACTACCATAGTTAATATTTTTCCACCTTTCTTTCTTAAACTTAAAAAAACAGAGTCAAAGATTTATTACGATGGAAGAAGAGGTACATTTAGGAAAAGATTCAAAGTATACAACACCTGGGCAATATACCCTGGCAGGTTCTGACATTTGAACCATATTCATTATGTTATCCTATTTAGTGATTTAATGTAATAGTATTACTCTATGTATGTAACTTTTGTGAAGATCCTGTGAAGAAGAAACACCCAGTTAGATTTCTTAAAACTGAATGAAAAAATGAGATTCGCCAGTTTCATTTTGAGAGAGTTAGCTGTATACATAATTAGATTGTGACCTGATCTTGGGAACCCCCTAAATAGTTCAAGCTCAACTTGATGCAATTAGAAGATTTCAAGATTCAGGTAATTCACCAGTTAAAGACACTATCAGTGATTTGAAAAATATTTGAAATTTGCAGGAATAGCTTCAAAGTGAAGGATAAGTCCGTAGAATTCTCATAAGTTACCTTTTCCAGCTGTAGAATTGACAGAAAAGGAAGAAAACGGCAGTGTTCCAAGATAAGATTCTCCATTCAGTTACGTGTTGTAAGTGTCTGTTCGGACAGTGATGACTAAAATCTCCGATTCTGTCCTTATTAGGTTGCTTCTGGTCTTATCATTTGCAGGGTATGTTAGGATACCTGAACTTGTTACAGACATGCAAAAATCTGATTTTTGATGATTTTTTCAATTTGCTGATTTAGCAAATCACTGATAGTGCCTTTAATGCCAGTTTATTTGAAATAAACTTGTGTATGTTCCTAATGTGATAAAATGTGCTATTTTTTATGTTATGTTGTGATGAAGTTAATTTGTATCGAAGGTTTGCTCACAAGAAGTTGGCCAGCCATTTTGAACTACAGATAGTGTGAACTTGATTTACAAAATTTTCCAGAATTACAACATTTTTGTGGTCCTATAAAGTAAACATTTGCAATGGACAGACAGTTTGTGGAGAAATGTGACTTCCTGGACTGTTATTTGCCACTACTTCAGAATTTGTAATCAGGAGACCTACAGATCCTTGCCAAGTAAAGGAAAATAATGGACTGAGTGTCTGTTGAAGAGAATAAGGTTTTAAATGTTGAAATTTTCATGCCTCAAGCCTACATATTTTCAAAGTTATCGGCCTTCAAATGGACAAATTTTTGTATTATTTTTCTATTGTTTTTAAACCCCCCCCCCCCCCCCGGCACCATCTGCCTATCTGTCAGCATCTAAGCACTATTTTGATTGGTTACTTGGAAGGTAATATCATGTAATGAGCAAATCAGAGATACTGTAAGAATGGTGCTTTATTTGGATTGGTTACTCAGAGGGCTATATCACGTAGTGTCCTGCAATGAACCAATCAGACAGATTGTATGATATGTGGTAGTGGCCAGGCCTGGGATTAAAAACCCTATTTTACATATCTCAGTTTCATCACTTCTGACATTGGTGTGAGTGTGAGGGGATCAGTTCAGGTCACAAGTGATTATTTTAGGATTGATGTAGCAATGGTTTTATGATTTTGTTACAATAGAAACACAAAAAATGGTTCAAGTGCCAGTTAAAGACACTATCAGTGATTCATCCGAAAGAGTCAAAATATTTGAAACTTGCAGGAATAGCTTAAAAGTGAAGGATAAGTCTGTAGAATTCCCATAAATTACTTTTTCCAAGTGAAGGATTGACAGAAAAGGAAGAAAACGACAGTGTTCAAAGGTATGACTCTCCATTCAGTTGCGTGTTGTTGTAAGTGTCCGTTCGGACAGTAATGACTAATATATCCGATTTTTTCCTTATTAGGTTGCTCCTGGCCTTGGAAATTGTAGGATATGTTAGGGTACCTGAACTTGTTACAGACATGCAAAAATCTGATTTTTGATGATTTTTTTTTTATTTTCTGATTGAGCAAATCACTGATAGTGCCTTTAATGCCCAGGTGCCACCAGGCGAACAGCTTTTGTGCTTTGAAGTAGTTTCGTATGTGTAGTAGTAGAATGTATTACCATAAAATACTGTATTCAGTTGCCCATGATCAGAGAAAAGTCGCTTAACCAATCCCATAATGCAATGCGATTTGGAAGTACACTGATATGAGTCTATATGTGCCCATTCAACAGCATGCAAAGACTGAACTTTTATCATCCCTTCTTGCACAGTTCACCAATCCCATAATTGTGATTTAGAATTACATCAACTCAAGGCCATAAGCTAATGTAGTGCCCATTCAACAGCATGCAAAGACTGAACTTTTATCATCCCTTCTTGCACAATTCACCAATCCCATAATTGTGATTTAGAATTACATCAACTTAAGGTCATAAGCTCATGTAGTGCCCATTCAACAGCATGCAAAGACTGATGGACTTTTGGCATCTCTTCTTGCACAGTTCACATATCCCATACTGCATTGTGATTTGGAATTACACCAACTTAAGGTTATAAGCTCACTTAGTGCCCATTCAACAGCATGCAAATACTGAATTTTTAACATCTCTACTTGCATAGTTTACCAATCCCATAAAGCACTTTGATTTGGTATTACACAACTTGACATAAGCTCACATTGTGCCCATTCAGCAGCATGCAAAGAGTTTGCGCTTATATTCTCTGTATGCCAACAGTTCTTCAATACCAAAATGCACTGGGATTTGGAAGTATACCAATATGAGTAAATGAAGCTCACATAGTGCCCGTTCAACAGCATGCAATGATTTTAATTTAATAATTGCTGTACTGCACTGTGATTTGGAAAATACACCAATATGATGTCTTAAAGCTCACATTGTGCCCATTCAACATCATGCAACAGCTGAACTCTTTTGTTAATAGGACATCAAGCATTAAGATAATCTCCTAAGTCTCTAAGTTTTTACCCATAAGATTGTTTGCACTAAACATGAAAAAAAATAAATATAATGCATTGTGGGATGGGTTAAATTCATTCTCTGATCCATGATGTACTATGTTGTTACACACCATGATACATTACACTTTCAATCACTAGTTCCTTGCCCCCAACCATTGGTTCACTGGTTTGAAACAGTCTGTTTCTGGTCATCATTGGGACACATTGGTTACAGACATGATTCCCTTTGCCCCCATGTGCTAAAAAAGAACTGATGTCACTACTGCTTGTATGTGTCACCATTAAAACCAATGAGTTGCTAACTGGTTTATTTTACTTTATGAAAAAGTTGACGAAATGTTCCATAGTAACAAGAGAATGCTACATTTAGTAGTATTCCAATCATAAACTTAATATTTTGTTTCATTTAACATGTTGTACAGAATAAAATCTTACTGGGAAGACAGGTACGGTGCTTGAAAGTATGAATGTTCTGATCACATAAGAGGGTTTTTCACACTGAGCCTAGGCTCTGTCAATTTTGGAACTACCCTATGCTGATGAATAAAATTATATTGTAGGATATTGAAAAAGATGCAATTGAGTAAGCCTTCTATTGCCTGCAGTTATAAATTTCAGTGATGATCAATGTTATGTTTAGATTGCTCACACATGCACATTTACAATTTAGAAACCCTGTAAAATTCTATGAAAGATCCAAATTTAACTATACTCTGTCCAGCTCAAAGTACAAAGTAGCAACGCATGTAGACAAAGCACAAGTAATTTGGTAGGTGATTAAAAGCTGGATTAATCCAAATGAGAATACAACCTATATAGCATAGTGTGAAGGGCCATCTTATGAATGCACTATTACCCCACCTGTAGAGTGAAGGTTGATGGCATGCTTGTTAAAACCTTCTTTGACAGGTGATCAACTTCCAGATCAGTTAATTAGATGCACAATATGTAGCATGTGCCAACGATCTAGGGACATCTACCTCATTTTGCTAGAGTCAGCCAAAGTCTCTTTACAGCAAAATAAATCTTCTTATTGAGAGGTTTTCTAGTCTTATGAGAATCTTGTGGAACCATAGATCTGCTGAACCCCAAATTCACCTGTTGTATCACCGAAGTGAATTGTATTCACTCTTTGCACAGTTTACCCTTTGCAGGTAGAGCCTCAAACTGGCATTGGAATAAATGGGGGTGTTACATAACAATGCATTCACCTCTTGTAAGTCATTGATTTTTGTGTAGCAAGAATCGAACCTTATGAAACTGTTATGTAATGCTCCCATTCATATTGCTGTCAGTCCGAGGCTCTCCCTGCAAATGGCAAAACTGTGCACAGAGCGAATGGCATAATTAGACAATCCAAATAGTTAGAGTGTCAAAAACATTGGATCATATTGATCTAACAGGTTACCAAATTTCCACCTTTTTCCTAAAAAGGAGCAGGATGCGGTTTGCTAATTGACGGAAACGGGATATTCCGACACTAACTGGCAAACTAAGCTTACATAATTGTTTGTTGATCAGTATAGAACTTTGTGGAAAAAGTAAAAGCTGCTAGTAAAGTATTGCCCTAGGCAGTACAGGTGCCCACCTCCCTCATCTAAA
>JAMKCH010010485.1:0-54782 GCA_023653785.1 Ophioderma brevispina | reverse complement strand
TTTTTCGAACCTTTTTTTCCTTCCTAGAGCATTTCAGATGATTTTCCGTGCAAGACTCTCAGCTATAGATATTCGAAGCAGTGTATCTCTTTACATATATTTACCGACACAATTTCTTCTCATTTACGAGATTTAATACTTACTTCTCTCTACTCACCCCTATAGTTAAGTATATTTTGAGGCGCTACACTAACATATTTCTCATTTGTTAGTTTTTCGTTACCACTTTTGATACCCCTGCATTTGTTTAATTCTGAGTAAAACTCGTATCATTTTAATCCGGTGAAATGTAAAAGACTTTCACTAAACAAATCAATAACCAAGTGGGGTCAAACACAGTGTCCACTTCTATTTTCAAACACTCGGCAGTGTGTTTACAATAAATTGGATGAGGTCAAATTAGGATTCAAACAAATTAACGTATTAAAGATTTTATATTGCAATATATAATTTTGCCATTTCCATGCAAACAGCGTACTATTACCTGGATTGTATAGTGGGTTTCTAGCGAATATATTTTGACTATACAAAGTTTTATGCAAAGCTGTTTAAACCATTTTAATTGTGGTAAATGCCAAGACAAATCCAGAAGAGAAAAGAAATTGACAGCTGCTGCATTTGCCACATTTTTAGGGATTTTAAGATTAATGCTGATATGAAATATACTTAGAACGCCACAGCAACATAAAATTGGCATCTTCTTTATCATCACCTTTTGAGAATGCCCGGTCATTCCACTTTCTATCTGTCTACCATTCTAGTTGTACTAGTATCAAATTGTCAGATAATACCCGCTTGAGATTACAGTTGAGAGTTCCGTGTTGCAATCAGCACACACCAAATTTAAAATAAGAGTACAGGAAAACGTCGGATTAATCATCTCTTAATATAGATACAGTGAGGAGGTGTAGACGTAAACTGGTTGCGACCAGATTGGAGCAATCACAGCCCCAGAAGGTTTATTTGGCATTAGAACGAACGAGAATACCAAATCCTAACACGGGAAAATTCAGAGAAAAATATAACTTTGCCAAATATGAAAGGCGGCCGGAGACCCGTTTTGCGTGTATCCCAGAGAGGGGTAATTTACTATGTTGAACTGTTTGAACCTGCTCTAAATCTATATAATATAGCTCAACTGTTCGCTTAGTAAAGCAGGATTAAAAAAAGTCATATGTTGTTGCAGTCATTCTTACTCAGGCTTCATAATACTTACAAATCCCCACATTGCAGTATCCCCTCAATTTTTCATTCTCGTTCGCTGGTATAAATTTCATATACAATTACCAACATACTGTGCAAATATATCCAAATTTTGAAATTGGGTGCTCTTAAAAATGTGCTGTTATGGCTTTAAAGCAATTTTAGCACTTTTTTTGTGAATGATCGCCCCCCAATTTGTCAAAAATTTGAGATTTTTTACACGGTGCATTGGTAACTGGCTAGTAAACCATCTGTGAATGGGTTAGCGCGACCATCCTGTGTCTCACCACGTAAGGAATTTTGTATTAGAATAAATTATCGGGATCCCCAATAATAATTCAACGGCTGCTGGCAAACGGCCTTCCAATGTGGAAATAGCCGGTAACACGCCATGTTGTGTCTCACGCGTCATCCATTAGTTGTTTATATTGGTTCAGGCAAATCGAGTTAGAGGTTCTTTTCTCGAGGTGGCCACCATTTCATCATGGACGGACATAAACGTAGCATTTTTCCAGCTCTGCCGTTGTCCAATCTGGGATCCAATTTCTAATTACAAAATTCGCTAATTTATTATAAATACGCATTTTTTTATTAGCAGTCTCTTCGCAGCGTATGCGTTTCCTTAGGCAATACCAAGCAACGTGCCAAAATCTCAAATTTTTTGAAAATTGGGGGCGCTCTCAAAAATGTTGCCAATATTGCTTAAAAGCAAATGGTCTTTGTCCGATTAAATAACTTTGATTCTTATTAATACACCCACCCCAATGCTACCTGTGTTATTGCCGTGCCCTAAAGCTGAAGAACCATTTTATTATTTTTCATCAGATCCTACCTACAATCAAGGAAGTAAATCAAATTTTTAGCAGACGGTAAACAGGAGGCAACTCGGGATTAACCTGGCCATTAACGGTGTAAAGCGAGGAAGAGTTTAGACCCTCTCCGGGTCTGTGGTATACACGACTGGTAATGAAGACTATACAGTCTCTCTGAGTTGCTCCACCAAATCCACATTGGGTATTTTGAATTTTGTCAATCCGTGGACAAGTACAGGTTGGTTCGAACAGGGAGGGCGTATGGGTGCCATTGGGTAACAAAGGTGTCAACGCCAGTATTAAAAGGACCGATTCCAAGGGTCCAGGGAGGGGCCCGAGCGCCCAGTGATCTGATTTTTAAGGATTTTAGTTTTTGATTTTTGGGATATACTGCATCGGTTTGGGTGAGTGCGACGGTTGTAAATAAGTTTGTTTTTTGTCAGATTTGAACCTACTGTGCCCGAATCCGAAGACAGAGCCGAGACTGTGGACATGTCTAGGAAAGAGCCGCTACGCAACCAACAACGCTTAACAATTAAACTAAGATATCTCTCTATCTAACGGCCCGCAGCCGAGATGCTGTTCACCCATGTAGCGCCAAATGTCCCTGTTTGTCATTAAGTTGGGGATGTCAGATGGATCCTGCTGGAGTCTCGAGCACACACATCACTGTAAGTTAAAGTGGCGAACGACCCCTGTTGGCATGGTGGTACCTTCTACATGTAGACATATAACCAAAAATAGGACTGGTTGTTCCGAATTATTTTTTAGATAATTCAACACTAAAGGTCCATTCTTCTGTCACGTTTGTGACCTAAATTGGAATGCTTTTCATTCATGCTGTTTTTGTCAACTTAAACTTACCTTTTCATATATGAATAACTCTAGTCCAAACCAACCAAAATACTGTTTTTAACTGTTGCTAACATTGTTTTTTGTATGGGGAGCTAAATAAACTTTGGTCCACGCGTGTTGACTTTATACATTTTTTTTTAAAATTAAAAATCAGCTGTGAAATTGTGTGATTATTTTAAGTACTCACATTCTTATAGTATATAGAAAGACAGTGGTACTTTGTCATTACATTACTGTTTTAAGTAATTATAAATACCAAGCAAACTTCACTTAGTAATTATAAGTAATGTTCATTATTTGCCATTTGTGGTTACATGGTCTGACATCTCTCATTACTCAAATACAACAGGGACCAATCCACATACTCACCCGGCGATCATTTTCCGGTTCTGCTGCCGTTTCCAGGAGGTTCATTTTATCCGCTCAATCTTCGGGAAAAAAAAAAAAATCCTTTAATCCTTTACGTAATTCAGCCACACTCAATTCATTCAAGGGATTAGCAGCGATAATGCGAGAACATCAAAAAATGTCGAAAATTATATTAATAAACTCAATAAACAGGGATAAGTGTGTACGATTCCATATCACTGCTTTAAAGTAGACACACCCACCAAATATGAAAAAAATGAAGTTGGATGAGGAAAATGTGTCATACCGTCTCCGTAAATGGACATCTCAGCGATGGCGTCTCAAATCTACACTAACGGCTGATTGTGAATTTACACCAGTACAGAATTTTTTCGTTTTTATTTACCCCTGGGGAAACCATTCAATGACAACATTTCTCCCATGGGGCCCAGTGGCCATCGGGCCATCATACAATACAAACAACTAACCAATGATTAAAAACTTTAATTACAACACATGTTAAATTAAGGCAAGTAAATAGTCCAACATTTTACAAAGTCACAGCTCTATACAAGTAAAGGTGGCGGTGGGCACAAGCCGCTTGGCATTGATCATTGAAAAATCACACCTTGATATTAAGAATATGATATGTAAGAAACTATATGCACTTTATCTTAAAATAATGAGTTGATGATAACAGAAATCAGACCAATAATTATACAGATATGCAATAAATGAGGCAATCAGTGGTAGCTAACATATATCTAATTGTAATTATTAAATGAATAGAATACAATAGATAGCAAAATATTTATCCAACTACAGAATGCACATTACTAATGGCAGATTACACAGTAAAGAATAGGATAAATTTAAATTCTTGAGTTACATAAGTAAATAACAAAAAGAGATTGGAGTTTCACACCTTAACAACAAAGACTCCTATAATAATCTCCCCTATGTGTCACACTGCATAAAGATACTAATGAAAATAGTACTACTATTAAAATAGAATTAAAGGGATAACAACAAATTAGATCTTAAGGCCGCTTGAACATTTTTTTGGTAATTGGGAGAGGGCATTTACTTTCACTTGAGAGCCGATTCCAAGAGATCTCCCCACGATATATTACAACTCCGATATTTAAACAAAGATCAATAATGTTTGTGTATGAGGTCAACCTGGGTGCTGTGCCATCATGGTGCAGCAATTATGCTGAAGATCTGGGACTAATTCACATGGAAAGGCTTTCTTATCTCAGATCGGAATTTTTTGATACGCACGTATAGAAATACGCATTAGATAAAAAATATTGGCCTTGTCTTTAATCACGGATTCAAGCCAACCCCTTGCAGTTTAGTTCGCATATATGCCAGTAACAAAAATCCAAAGTATGAATTTTGATATCTTTCGATGTTTCGATTTAGCAAATTGCTGCTAATGCCTTGATTAAACGCGCGGACCGGGCAAACCGGAAAACGCCCGCCAGGTGAGTAATGAATTTATCCTAACCATTGTTAATGTGCGAAAAGTTAATGCATCTTGTGTATCCCCATGTTCTCACTTTCGTTACAATTTCATCATAATATTCTGCAAAGGCAAATGCTTCATATGACCAGGAAATTAATGTCGTTTCAAATACAAAAATTGTTAGGCACGTGTGTGACAGTAATTCACACATCCTTTATCCATTTATTTTGTGTAACGAAAGTATACACAAACTGAACATCCTAAACAAATTCTCTGTTAATTACTTGCTATTTTTCTTATACATTTGTACTTATATATCTACATCATAAAAAAGTTCCACTTCATACGTTATAGCATATTGCCATAGAAAATGAACAACTCTTATTCATATTGGTGTATGGTCTCTCAGCAATGAGGTCTTTGAGGTTAGATATTGTTTAAAATACATGCAGAACTTGAACGATACGTTATTGGTGGTAATGCAATTTTGGAATATAATTACTTCATTTTTTGCCAAAAAAGTTTAACTTATTTTTAGAATTGCCTAAGTGCCCAATATCATAATCCCCGGTCCTGATGAAATTTATTCTGTATTTTACACCTTATTACATCAACAATTTTAGAGAAGCACACAAGTATGAATAGAATTATTACCGTAATGGCCACCAGTTAGGTACGTTTACTTGTATGAAATCAAGCGTCTAACCTTTCTCAGAATTACTTTTTATTAACATCAGAAGCATCAGGTGTTCAGCGGAATACCCGCATGGACCGAGACAACTTATCGCAAATCACTCTTTTAAAGTACATCGACGATGGCTTAGCACTTCCAATTCTGTACGATTCTTCAGAGGTTGAAACTAATAATCAGTGGCATTTGACAGAAGGCTTTCAGTAAGCCATCTCAAAACCCTTTCCTACGACTAGCTGTTGAGCCTCTTTATGTAAATTCGAATAGGATTAACTGGAAAGATGGGAACTCTGACGAACTAAGGTGGCAGCCATCGGGGCAACTGCAAGTTGACAATTGCCTAAATCTCGGCACTTCGCGGGCCTTCATAACACGATTTCCTCTATCAGGTGACATTTGACGTTAGTACCCAGCTTTAGTTCTGTGGCGTTTATATTCGTCCTTACTCTGCAGTATGGGCACACACCAAGTCCATGATTTGCAGAGAGATAAACAGCCTCATTTTCAACCATATATATATATATTGTATATATATCTACATATATATATACTATATATCTAATAACATTAACAAAGTATTGATTGACTCTGGAAAGCAAAACCGTTTACTCTCTGCAGTTTCACGTATACCCTCACTTAAGATCATTGTTACCGATCTTCAGACGGAAGAAGATCGTCACCCAGTGATCTTAGTGAGGGTATAACCGTGAAACTCAGAGTAACGGTTTGCCTTTCAGAGGTCTTACTTGGAAATTTATTTTACGCTCGTCCTGTAATGGGGATTGAGCACTCTAATTCCAGAGATGTCACCTTAAATAATACTGTTACTCAGTGATGTAATAGTATATTATAGTCTACTAATATATATATATATATATATATATTATCTATATATAAATATCTCTATATATAATATATATATTATCTATATATATATATATATATATTAATATATAATTGCTGAACCTACTGGCACGGTAGTTGTTACTCTCGGAGTTGTTTCAAACACGCTTGGTGCTGATCATCCGACAACTGGCTGCTATTCGTGATGCGAAAATATATAGCGGTTTTGCGGACGTCGTATAGAGAAGGTGGTGGTCGTAGAGGGCGGCAAATGAGAATGGAAGGGGCACATTGCGGACTGGCTGACAGTATCGTAGTCGTATTATCCTAGGTGAGGCCTGGGGTGGTTTGCTAAGTAGAATTTGTTCTCGTGGCGCCACTTTTGGTATTAGTTTCCGGGCGGGTCGCTTGTTGCGTAGTCTGCGTTTGTCGGCATTGATGATGGCCAGCTTGTCGGTGAGGCAGAGGTCGCATTTCTTGTTTCCGCTGGAGTATACGTCGGGCGCTGGATCGATTGACCATGGATGTCGTAGGGGTGGTTGTTCTTTTTAAGCTGCCACACGTACTTGGTGAGTTCTGTGCTGTTTCGGTGCTTTTTCTTTTCTGAAGGATGTCTTGTGGTTTTTGAACTCTAGTCTTGAAAGGTTGTTCCGTCAGTCCGATGTAAATTTTTGGTTAGTAGGTCCCTGTCGGTCTGGGGGTTCACTTTGACCTTCGGCGCTGTAAGATGTTTAGGTTTCAAACAATTTCCTTGCATGCGGGCACAAGTCCTTGTTGCCGGGGCATTTGCATCCCTTTTGGTGTAGGTTGATTATCCTAGCGGGCGGCGCTCTTCGTTTTGTGGTTTGATGATTGCTGCACGTTGGGGCAATGCAGCTGTGTAGCTGCATCTTTTGACGGTGTTCCTTCCGGTTAATATCTTGTGAGCTTGGATCCGGCTTTGGGAAGTGTTTTGTCGATGATCTTGGTGAATGATCGTCCGATGTTTGTGGGAGACGTTTCTTGCTGAAAGGCGGGTTAAACCAGATATGTTCGTTTTACGTTGCGGGTCGTCCTGTTGCACGGTTTTCTTTGGTATTTGAGTTCCTCGTTGTCTCCGCTGATTTTCAGAGCGGTCGTTGTAGATGCTGATGCGTTTTTCGAAAGGTGCTCTGTTGTATGAAATATCTGATATACGTCTGCTTATGGAGGCTGGTATGTTCTTGATGATGTTTGGTGGGTGGTTGGAGAGCGTGGGGATGTAGACTGGTCGTCGTTGGGTTTGCGGTATGGGTATATTTGTCCGTTGTCCAAGTTGAGAGTGTGTCGAGAAGTTTGGTGACTTTCAGTTGCAGTCGATGGTGATGTTGAGGCGGAGATCTTTGAATGTCTTTATGATGTCTTTCCTCATGTAATTCTGTCGAATGCGGTGCCGGATGTTCTGTGTAAAACTGCTAAGCCGTCGGCTCTGTAGTCAATTTTCGCATTGTCGAACTTTCTTGATAGTATGTTGGTGATGTATAAAACAAAAACTCCGATTAGGTACGAAACTTCAGCGCCGTCGTAGCTGCCCCTGGTGACGTCGACAGTCGTGACACAAGTCAGTATTTCTCTTTTGTTTTACGACATAAGTCATTATTTCTCTTTTGGTGACACATGTCGTATTTCCTTTTTCTTTCCAGGGTTTGCCTCCGTCCAAATAGAAGCGACCTTTCCTGGAATGGAGGATGAGTGTCGATGTCCTGCCTGGCGATGTGCGAGTATTTCTTTGGCGAACGTCAGTGCTTTCATGAGTAGGTCCTCTTGTGATGGATGGGTAGAAGTCGATGATGTCCGAAGCGATAAGGTTTGTCTTTTGTCTTTGTCTTCAAGTTTGTGGAACCATTCTAATAACTGAGGTCGAGTTGAGGGGCCACCTGGGTGACTGAAGTTTGCAGATCTGATGGTCTACGCATCCAGGTCAATCGTATCCAGCGCCGCACCGTACTCCATCGGAACCAAGAATGCGACCTCTGCCCTCACCGAGAACTCTGGCCATCATCCATGTCCGACAAACGCAGACTACTCCACAAGCGACCCGAACTAATCTCCAAGTGCCGCCCCGAGAACAAATTCTACTTCAGGCACACTCCAGCATCACCTAGGGATAATACGACTACCATACCTGTCCGCCGTCCGCAATTTGCCACCTTCCATCTCATGCCGCCCTCTACGACCACGAACTTCTCTCTACGACGTTCCGCAAAAACCGCTATATATCTTCGCATCCACCGAATAGAGCCACTTGTCTGATGATCGCACAAGCGTGAAACTCCGAGTAACAACTACCGTTTCCAGTAGGTTCATCATTTATCCCGCTCTGCTTTCAAGCATTGAGCACTCTGCATGAAGATAGTCTCCTCGCCTAGATATATATATATCTATATATATATATATATATAATATATAATATATATATATAATCGATATATATAATATCTATATATTATATATATATACTCAATCTGCAACATTACCGTTTCGAACTTTGTGTTCTCTCAGGTGCTGCACAGAGCTGATGCAATCCACAAATGAAGTGAATCAATGACCCGTTAAGCCACTAACCCATTCCCCATCACGCAGCCCCTTGGTTTATGAATCTAGAGTGCTCAAACTCTCTGAGTTGAGCTAGCAAATTGCTAATAGTCATTACGTCTTGATAAAACAATTCAAGGCTACATAAACCATGTACAGTTTCGAAAGCAGAAAAGTGCTCACAAAACATACTGCAACCTATATGGCACCAGCAATTGAAGGAGCGTTCTCAATCTCGACAGTACCGTTTCGAACGTGTGTTCTCATCAGTTTCATCACAGAGCTGAATGCCACTCCACGAAATGAAGTGATCAATCTATATATATATATATAGAATATATAATATATATATCTATATATAATATATGGTTTGTTTGAACACTTGGTACTTTAGTTGCAAACATGAGTAGAAAATAATCTTCCCCTAGAGGCATCCACATTCTGGAAGGCTGAGCATTCGAAAATCTAACGACGCCATCATCAATCAAAGTTAGCAGTCATGAGGCGCATCTAAAAAAGCAAGAAAAACAAAGGGGGAGAGAACAATTAGTGATGATCAAAGGACACCTCAGTAATTGATTTTCCCGGTTATGATCGAGAGTCTTCTTTGAGTAGTCTATACCCCATTCAGATGAATTTCTATTCCTTTGTCACTATTGAAGTCGATAAGGGGTAGACTTGATGTACAAAGCTTCCATGAATTTCCTTTCAGTCCATTTAGTGTTCTGTCCAGAAGTTTAGTCTTGTCCAGTCCATGTTATGTTGGTCATTGCAATCGGCAATGGCCGATTTTCCTGTTTTGTCATCTGAGTCGCTTCTGGTGTTCATCGGTTTCACTTTTTCATGATCTGCCGGTTTTTCTCTCTCCCAACACTGTACTGCACTACACAGGGATATTAGGTGCTCTTAAAAGAAGAATACGTATCAGAACACCTTACAAAAGAAACAAGAAGAAACAATTTCAAACAAACCAAATTCACTTTTTAACTGTGATTGATGTTGTCATGGAAGCCGCATGACGAATGTAATATGGAAAGGCTTTTTCCAAAGTACAACTTTATACACTTTTTCAAAAAAAAGCTGTACACTTTCGTTACATGACCCACAGGAATAGAGTATATAACTCCAGGTTGGAGTTCTAATGTAGTAAAATGTGTTGTCTTAAGAGTTTAGTAAGGTCTTGAAATATCACCCGTAGATTCTTCTTCTGTAGAAGTCCCGATAACTTCTCTTGGTCGACGAGGCAATTGAGATTAAGTATCTAGCCCAGGAACACAAACAGTTGACTGCGGGGCTCGAACTTACGATTTACATCGTCTTAGATCATGAGTCCTGCCTTTTCCGTTACACCACCCGGTGCTTTCATATTGTCTTCTAAAATATTTGCTTAAACTTAATCGTTTTATTTCAAAAGAGGTGACAAGGTGAATAGCGAACGTCAGAAGGTTTGAGTGGGTAGTTTTTTAATTTCTTGACCCATTCTCCTACAATCACTTGAACGAGAAAAATGGAAAATAATTAAACATGGGCATTAATTTTAAAGTTTTATATTAAGCGAGTACAAGAATTGCGTTGTAATTATCAAGTGTCAAAGTATACTTGGATTAACCTATTTATAGATAGGACAGCCATTCTACAAATCAGTCACTTGCATGGAAACTAGCGTAAATAACATGAAGCATTCTCTTGTCAAGAAGTGCCTCCATCCCACGATTTCCGCTTATGGTTCAAGCAATATAATGCGTTCCTAGAACAAACGATGGCTGCTTCTTTATGGTCATTAAAGAGGTAGTCAACCGGTCTGAATCAACGATTTACTAATTCGATTCTTGCGTGGCAAAAAGGCCAACATCGGTCAAAAGCTTCACTTCGCACCGCAAATCTTTTCTTTGCAGAAAGCATGTGTTTTTGTTGCCACGATACCCACTTTGTTATCTTCGGTCAATAATAACTTCGCATTCTTTTCGTTAGTCTATCCTTGCCGTTGAACTACAACTTATAATGACACACAATCCACCCACCTGACAGTGAGAAATACAGGTAATCTACTAGCATTACAAGATGGTGTAAGGTCCTACATTCTATTGCTTCAATACAGTTTGTACGTGATGTGTTATGAAATTCAAGCCACAAATAATGCTCTACAGCATGATTTCCTTTTGCTTTAAGTATATAGTCACTGGTGGACACTCAGTTCAGGATACAATTGGTAATTATCCTGTATTATGCCGTTTTAATTATTCACACCTGCACTCGCTTTACCGAAGACATATGCGTCCCGTCAAGCTACAAATTTACAATTGATTTTTGCCATTGCTCTGTTTGTATATCTGTTTGTCTTGTTTTATCTTCAAAATTCCCTCAAATATAAAATTTTTATTTAAAGTATATTATGGCAGACACTACACAAGAAGACCTGCGTGGTTCTTTGTATTTCCCATGTGTCTACCCAAATTGATGTTACGCCGCCATCGCTCTCCTCTCTCTTCCGTAAAATACAGTCTACCATTCGTGTATCACGTACTGAGTGGGTTACGTTCATGCAAGGTGTGGATCTTATACATTGAGAGAAAAAGACCCTCTGGCGGGCCTAGCGGAGCTGGACGGTTGGCGCAATCCACTTTACAGCCAGTAGTCCTTAAGCGAATTTGCAGTTGACAAGATCTTGTGGGAGGCAGTTCCCGATTTAAAAAGCACTGGGAAGAAGACTGCCTGTACACACTTGTCCTAGTAAATGGCATAAGGTAGTCCATTGAAAGGGCAACTGTGGTGTCACTTGGTCTGTGGGATTTCAAGCAAAAGTTGTTCCTATTCGATATATCTTCACTACCTTGGCTTGTGCCGCCGCTCTTGAGAGTATCTATTGCTAAACTCTGAACACTAATGGTGGTTAGGTATTCACCTAATACAACTCGGGCATATATCTCCGTTGTGGCCATCTCCCAGTTTTGGGATTTGAGTGGTTGCTAAAACGTGAGCGAGAATTACAAGGTCGGCATTATACTTATGACGGGATCACATACTCGCTTTTGCAACAACCTGATGTTGAGAGTTCACACTTTTAAAAAATGAAGGCTTTTTCTTTTATATGGAAACTCTCACGTCTATACGTAGATGATCGATGCTGCCAATCACACTATTGTTGCACAGGATCTAGTAATAATTTAAAGGCGTTGCAACTAGATAGTAATTTCGAGAGTGTCGTAGTAAAAGGACATTAGAAGATGTGCTGGAATAGTAATTGGATCAATGCAGAAACTTACCTGTAGCTTAGTTTGTAAATCAGAAAAATCGGCAATTGGAGTTTAACAATAATGTGTGCTTTTTTCAAATAGAACATTCGGTTTCAAGAAGGGTGTGTACATGACTGATTGAAACAGTATTTTTTCAAACAGCTTGCCCCGTGGATTTTTTTGTAACACGGATTTTTATGTGATCAACAACTCAATAACAAACTATATTTGCCACGCTAAATAATTGACAACAGTACGGGCTCGTAGTATAAAGATGGTGTATTGCATATAAACTAACATGACGAGCTCTATTATAGCACATCAAACGATAATTATCTAACTACAACATAAAGCAATATGCCAATCACAACATGCACGGAATTGGATTACAAAAAAATCGGTAAAGGAAACAGAATAAGAAAAGTGAGAAGGGTATCTTACGTAGTATTTTAAAACATAATGCCGGCATGTCCGTTTTATTGTATGTAGCATATACGCTTGACCAGCAATAGTAGACCTATTATATTTGAAACACGTAGAAATCATCTGTTGACTAATTTATATTTTCACAATATTAAATAAAACAAAAAAACTAGTCTAATTTAAGTCAAGGCTCACGTATTACCGGTGCTACAATGACTCTCTGTAACATGTAATCTGCTTAAGCAAATAATATAGACATTTTATACGACATATGTGAACCCTGTAGTTGATCTGCTGAATTAATGTCGCCGGCACTTCATCTTAAATCGGGCTGTTTCAAAAAATATAAATTTTTGAAAAAATCTATGATGCGCACTATTTTTCACACGTGCCGGTTGCGCCTTTAAAGCGAAATACCCGCCAATATAATCTATGCTTCAACATAATTTTATAAATGCATTTTGTTTAATTAAAAATTACTTCTTTCAGTCAGAAAAAGACACTATATTTTGATTAACAAAGCAAACCGTTCAATATCCTTCCGTATGATTGCATCAATCAATCCATCAATCATCAATCAATTCCGTATAATTCCGATCCGCATAATGCAGCCATAGTGTGTCTTGAAAGAAGTATACCAATGAATCAAACCACCAAACTTTTTCAGTTATATCTTGTTCAAGAATTCGTCCCATTTTTTTTAGCCGATCGTTAGTGTTTTCTACTGGACACACTAGATAATCCTATTTAATGACCAGGAGTACCCAGACATTCCCCGAAATTTGTTTTTTTCTATTGACTTCTCGAGTCATACAGTCGTGGGTTCTGCACAGTGTCGAATCAGCATAAATGCTAGTTCTTAGAAAGACGGCGTTTGAAAGTTTGAGTTACTTATGAATGCTTGTAATTAAATGAAATAAAAGAATGGCTATTTAAGAAGAAGTTGGTGAATGTTAAAGACATGAATGTTACTAAACTGACGACAGTTTTAAATACCAAAACCAACTTTTTCTCCTATTCCAAAATGGCCACTAATGTGGTTTCGATTGTTTGTCAAACCCCAACTGTTTTTGATTCGCTGTGCTCTAAGGAGTCGAATACGTATTCGACTGCTTGAAACCCTTTGATTTCTAATTTGGGTATGTAAATTACTATAGCTACTGGTTTTTACTATTTTAAATGATGATGCCGATGAGCCCACGATGATAGAGAATAACGATGCGGGTGATGATGGTGGCAATAACATGAAAATAAGAAACACGAGCGTGACGACGACAATGATGCTACTGATCGATTAGGATGATGATGATGAGGATTGATATGATGATGATGATAACGATGATGATGAATGATGCATTGAATTATGATATGATGATTAGATGATGATGATTATTATTAAGTCTATGCCATCATGATTCGCTCCACTCTTCCTCTGTGCAACTGCAAGCATGTCCATCGTGGTGTTATTCAAGCCCACGTTTCACTGCGTAATGGATCAGCATGGAAGAATGTATTCATTGAACACCTTCTCTTTAACGCCATACTTGTCTTCTTATTTTCATGAGTTTTCCACTTTTACAATGCTGCCCATCCTATTCCAATTCTCCTTCTGATCTCGGGCGGCACGTCACCATCACGTCTCACTTTCTTCCCAAGTAGATGTAGCTGTTGACCTCTTTCATGACTTTCCCGCGTCTACATTATCTCGGATTTCTGGTGTGGTCATTGAACATCACTTTGGTTTTCCAACATGCATGCTGAGTCTCGACAGGTTTGCTCTGGTGCGGGAATGTCATTTAGCAGCTTTCCAATTCCTCTGGTGACTTGGCAATCAGGAAATATCGTCGCAAAGATCAGGTAGAGAGATTTTACCACAATGTTGAGTCCTCCTTCCTTCCCGCAGTTGATCTCGCTTTATATGCTCTGAAGCATGGGGTGAAGAGTTTGGGTGAAATTTGTCCCTGTCTTGCTCCCCCTCTCTAGCTTGATCTTGCACTTGTCGCTTTGTGAGATCTTTAGGGTGGATAGAGTCACCACTGTAAAGGTCACGTATGAGATTGATGTAGGCTCTGGGTCAACTCCTTGGTTTTTAAGTGATGTGAAGAGTGGTTTGAATTCCAAACCGAGTCAAACGCTTCTCATGTCAACAAGGCAAATCTGAGCGGGATCTTATAATCATTGGCTTTCTCTTGTAACTGGCTAACCACGTATTGATCAGTGGTAGAAAATCCTGGTCATAAACCAGCTGGGGCTCTTGGTTGGTGTTGTTCCAGAGTGTTCAGATAAAATTAATATCTTTGAAATTAGTCGCCAATATGTTTAACTCATTTTGCAGAAAAAACCCATAATTTCAAGAGTAAATACCTTAGAAGGCACACAAACATTGTATTGCATGTTATATAAAAATTAATAAATATTAAATCATGTTGTAACACACAATAAATATTTGCTAGAACTGTTCAAAATTGAGCTTGAGCTCAAAATATTTAAAAATGTAACTGGAATGTTTTCAAAATTCAAAGATTTTGGCGGATAAAAGTGGTCTATTTTCATCCCTCGTTTTCTTAATTTCTCATTACCTATATAGTTCCTACTTTTAAAGTATGTTCAACACAACACGCTTAAAATACATACCACACTTGAACGATTAAACAATTAAATGGTATATAGCTCATAAATCTAACTAATATAAACAATTTAAAGGGCACTAACGTTTATACAAACACCTCCCAAAGACCATATCAATTTGGTTTCCTGACATTCGAAGTTTTTTAAATGAGTATATATTAGCAATATTACGTTTTGCAGAATATCAAGTTAACACTCAATAGATTTATTAACTTTGGCAATATGTTTACAAGTCTATTTTTTAACACGGTTTCACAAGGGGTTGGTGTTAACAAACCCGAGAATTCCATTATATAACGCAATCGATATTTCGAATGTTGTATACCCTGTAGCATTGGTCCACCGTTTGCTACTGCTTCCAACATAACCTACGTATGGCGTCACAATGACGTTCAAAGTTCACAATTGTAAAGTGGTCATTCCCTTCCACAGACCCACATCAGAGTATAAAATGAAAAATGAAATTTGGGCATAAAAAAGTTAGGAATGTTGGATTTTCCTGGCGGGTTTGGCCAAATTATATTGGAAAAGACTAGTTTTTAACAACTTATAATTTAAGAGCCATACAGTGTCACAACTAAAGGGTAAGCAGTAATCATTTATAGGCGAATAATGCCCTCGCGGTCGAAAAAAACTAAATAATGGCGCCCATTATTTTATTTTTTCCCGCCCCAGGATCCATTATGACCCATAGATGATACAACCAAATTTCTATTCGTTAACTAAAAAACTGATTTATTTTGTTTGTTTGTTTGTATAGGTTTTGTTAATATGCCTTATTTATGTGTATTTGTAGCTTCTTTCTCTTCTTGTCGTATCCACAAGTCCTTGGCAATGGCTGATTAATTAAAATAACAAATGATAAGAAAATGCCTTAGGCGCTTATTATTACCGAATATGGCAGTAAACTGACGCAATCAGAATGCTGCATTTCAATAATGGGTATAGTAGAGGTATTAGAGTAGAACCCCTACCACTAATCGACTTCGACGCTAACCCCGGTGAGGGTGCTACTTCACATTTGTTTTGCCAAAATTACAAAGGATGTGAAATAATTATATGAAGACTTAACGAAAGTTTTTATCGTTTTTGCGGACCGAGGGAAAGTTTACCTTGGGTGGTAACTCCTCGCCCTTTGGTACTACGAGGGTTATATGTCATCTAGCCCCCCCCCCAAAAAAAATATATAATATTTGGTGTATTTTGACAAAATGTAGAACTACAAAACTTGGATAATTCTTTTTTCACGACGCACAGACCGTAGGTTTCAATAAGTACACAAGTAACATAATTAAAACACAAAAAATAAAATGTGAAATAACATGGACCAATCCCTCATGAAGTATTGAACGGGAAAATTCATCACGCGATGCCTTACATCTTGATATACTATTATCGATTTTGACACTGAAGTAGCACTCCTTTTGTTCAGCGAATACGTATTCGTTCACAATTTATACTGTGTGCTTTGAGATATTGGGACACGCAAAGCTATCGAATACGTATTTCGATTGTTTGTGCAAACCGTTTTATACAAATGACTGTTATTTCGACTGCGGGCTCATCTGGGTTAGGAGATGTCATTTCACTTTTATTTTGGGTAGCAATTAAGAGTAGCATTAAAATGCAACCAGAATCAACAATTAACTCAATTTGACCAAAAATCAGCTTCGACACTATGTGCGTGACCACGACGATAACAACGTCATCCAAGCCGAGCACGTCACCAATGCCGACCATGGCGACCTCCATAGACAACATTTGTTAGGTAATTTGTCTATAGGCAATCTTATTGCATGGGCAGTGTATATTCTTCTTTTCAGACGGCGCAAAGACATCGTACAATAAAATTACAACATACTTAAATATACAAATTAACCTTTATTACACTTTACATTCAAATGTTTAGTTTTATAATCCATCCCAAATGACATTCAACGAATAATGGCTAGACGACTATTACACGCGTCATGCTTTCCAATTCTGGAATTTAATAACGTTGCATGATTCTGATATAGTATCTAAAATATTACTCTGGACTTCTGATATTTTTTTATCAAATGGAATGGATTTAAAAAACAGTAATATCATACTTTTGGAACTATTTCAATGATAAATAATCGTAAAAGTTGGGCGCAGTGTACGCTCCATTCCTCGCCTTTCAACCTATATCGTAAATCAGGGTTTCGATCCCTGCGATTTCGTTTCTCAATCATAGTCGTTCCCATGTTTTTTCTCGGGAACAACCGTTTCTCTTCTGTTTAGGTATCGTGGTTGATGTGCTGACGCTTCATGACTGCCGCACAGCGCACTTGAGCCGTTTACTTGAAATGTCCGCGTGTTAAAAATACTCAATATTATGTTATTGTTATCACTAATTTGCATAGAAACATTAAACTTTAGCTAGCTGGATGCCTGAAATGTGTAGTCCATGGAAGCTGAAAAATAAAGATTACAAAGAACCTGCCGTGCATGGTTCCATAATCACAAACAATTGGATTATTTTCACAAGTGCAATAAGAATGCCGTCAACAGTTTATTATGGGGCCTTTTGTAACAGAACAAGGCAACCTTAACACCTATGGGGCGCTCCCCTTCCCTTCTAACATTGTCCAGATAATATCAGGCAGGTCGATTCGGCGTAAGGTACAGGGAAAGGACACGACTGTATTGAATGAAATGAAAAAAAGGGGGGGGGGGGAACTGATGTACGGTCTAAGGCGCTGAACGTCGGCAGAGTATAAGATAGACCGAACGGCCCTGCGGATCCCTGGCGAGAGTCCGGGTTTCTTGGTCATATCATACTCAAATAGTTCCTGTTAAGGTCGGAAATTGCATACTCACAACAGCATATAAACATAAAAATAAGAATTGGTTTTATGTTAACTCGTATCGTAGTCCCAAATTGGCCATAGAATACAACAACTAATCAAACAGAACAAGCACTTCGAGGCAGCACCTTTCAGCGCCACGTTGGCACCTCCACCCAACTCATCAACACAATACACATAATGGGAAGTGGGAGGCTTTCATGGTTTCTTTGCCCATATCAAATGAACCTAAGAGGAGTGATATAATTCTGAGTTTAACCATATCAGTTCACGAATTAAATCCAGAATTCAGTACGACGTAGAATTAATCCAGCAGTAAGCCCCATCGAAGATTTGACCGGCGGTACCCTTGGGTCCCAAAGCAAGCTCCCCAACCATTCGACCCCGCCACATAATATAAATAATATGGGGCAAGTGGTTGCCCGGCGCCTCATGGTCCGGATAGTCATGTAAAGCTGTTTGTCCCGTGTATCATAGGAGTCCATCCTGACACGTCAAAAGTTGGCACAGACCTCGTCGAAAAATAGGGGATCATTCCCGGGTCTGTATAACTGCACTCATCCCTCGAGGTACCAGAGTCAGCGTGGATGTAGGACTAATCCAACATGGTAACATGTTGAGGCTTTGTCCTGCAGTGGACTACATGCTGCTGCTGATGATGATGAGTGTCAATACAACGAGGATAACTTTGATAATTTATAGGTTTGTAGTCCCTCGCATTACAATCGACCACACAATCGCAGTGATTATCATTAAAATAAAGAGAATAACTTTTCACAGGATTAACCGTTAGAAAAATAACGGATACACGTTCCAAGGGTGTTACCTATACAGTGAAGAGGAAGGTTAATTGAAAAGTAAGTCTCATCTGTTTTTAACTTACATTTTAATCCGGTTTAGTGAGATGAGTAGCCAAGTAGTGCCATTCTCATGCGTTGCATTGAAGACTCAATTGGATTTTACGCAGGGAATTTGATGTCCGTTTGACTCGGAGATGGCATAGTGACTCTCACCATATAAATGTCTCTGCTGAATGGCTGTATTGCTACTCAAACACAATGACTAGCTTTTCAGTGACCAACTTGGTCCCGCTTTTAAAACTTAGAATACGGCTTCCGTTTTGCGAGGAGATACTATATTATCCGCGTAAATTCTACTATTTCATCGCACAACTGCTTTGAATGTTGGTAACATGGGTGATTACCCTCGAACATATAATTATGTTAAAGGACTAACTGGCATGAAAAAAAATATTCAGACATAATGAAATGGACTCTTACTGAAATCACTTCCACAAATTTGAAACTAAATTAGGGGTTTTTACTTTTTGTAAAAAAGAGAAGTAATATTATTTTCCTTTGTAAGCTTCACTTCACAACCAAGGATGCTGACAATACTACCAGCGTTTTATCAAACTTGAAAAAAATTCATCAGCTCACAGACCAGTGTTACGGTATATGTGCTAATCCCCGGGATAATCACTGTTTATGTGTCAGGTCAATATTTACTTACAGCCTGAAGTACATTGCATGTATCTCGGTCTGATGCTTTGAATTGGGTCATTAAAAACCATGCTAACTGTCCATTCAATTAGCTTAGACCCTCGGTTTTTAATATTAGAGAAGGATTGTGTCAGGAAAAAATCGTGTGAAAGGAAAAGTTGGTCTTTCATCTAATTTACCCAAAAAAATTTGAAGGTAAATGCAAAAGTATTTATTCACAACCAATTCCATTCAATTTCTGCGATTATTGGCTATCAATCGGCAGGATCGGAACAGGCCGACGAATACCCGTAATGAGCATAACTTTCAGGAATGGTCCATTTATAAGATAACGTTGGTGTATCCTTGGTGTAAGACTTGAATGAAAGAATCAATTAAGCCCATACGGAATAAACTCCATAAACACATTCAACTCTATACATGTCTATATTGATATTTCGTGCATAATTTACCTGAAGGAGATAAGCAAAACATTGAATCTCTCGTTGAAAATAGAAGACATGCTCGATACATGAACAAGCTAGATTGTACAAACTCGATTTAGTACGGGCCGGATTTTACTATCAGTGGTTGGATCAGGAGAAAGCGGATTTCTAAATCGGACAGGTAGGGAAAAAACATGTTGGGTACCATGGAACCCCCTGTGGGACTGAAGTGTAATGGCACATCGAAAGTAAGCTTATGAAACACACAGTTTTTAGAGACAGGTGGTTGCCTGACTCCAAAATGGCCTGCAGAGATCGTAACACTAATTCCTACAAATAAGGTAAAAGAACCCAACCAGATTGAATATATCGAATTGTCAAATGACAATGGGATGTCTTAGAGGAATCTCGTATGATTAGAATTGGCACGGTAAAACTTTGGCAATAGACCTTGGTTTCCGCTGGGACGATCGATCGTTGCTCTATCAGAAAGCTTCAACTGTCTCCGAAGGTGTAAGGAGATGTTTGGTACTTGATGCTATTTACAACAAGCTCCTATCCCAGACAACATACATATATTGGCCCAATATTTGTTTCCCATTGGCAATATTGGCATTGGCATTAGCTTGTCGACCAATATCGAGTCAATATTGGTTTCCCATTAGCAATATTGGCATTGGCATTAGCTTGTTGACCAATATCCGAGCCAATATGGGTTCCCCAGTGGCAAGATTGGGCATTGGCATAGCGTTGTCGACCACTTCGAGCCAATATGGGTTTCCTCCCATTGGCATTGCATTGGCATTAGCTTTGTCGAAGAATGATGACCACTAATCGAGCCAAATGGTTTCCCATTGCATATTTGGCATTTCATTAGCTTTTCGACCATAAATCGGCCAATGCTGGATTCCCCATGGGCAATATTAGCATTGGCATTAACCTTGTCGAACAATAGTCCGAGCCAATATGGGTTTCCCATTGGCATTAGGCATTGTCATTAGCTTGTCGACCTATATCGGGCCAATATGTGTTTCCCATTGGCAAAATTAGCATTGGCATTAGCTTTCTACCAATCTCGAGCCAATATTGGTTCCTCATTTGCAATACTTAGCCATTGGCATTAAAATCTTTGTTGACTATAATGGAGCAATATTGGTTTTCCATTGGGCCCTCAACATTGGTCGAAATGTTGTGAAGTGTGGACGTGGTCTCAAATAAGACCACTCTCATTTTTTTTCGCACAAAATGTTATTTTTTTGACGATTCTATTTTTCTGAAGTGATAAATGCCCAAACTTTTTTTCATCACAATATAATGTCGTATGATGCGGTTTGTTGTTTGATTCATTTTCAAGAAAGTTTGATTAGGGAAGCAATGTAAATCACAACCATATTTAACTCGAACATAGATATACTTGACTCCATAGAATGTACATGTCAGGAAAAAGGTAATATCCAATGTTCCCAACACATTTCTTGCATAATTCCCTTCACTACCGATTTGCAAATAGTAGTACTGCAAACACGTTCCCTGTGGGGAAGAGGGAGGAATCAGTCCGAGATATTGGTATTGAATGCAATTTTTAATTAAGGCTTAATTAGGGCTCAATTTTTAATTGGATTAATGTATGCCAATTACTTTCCAGCAGAAAAGAAGTTTAGGCCCAATATTGGCAAATGCCAATATTGGGCCCAGGGGGGCGGGGGGCCCCCTTTGGGCCCATGAGCAAATGATATTGGTTCAATATTGAAGCCAATATTGGGCCAATAAAATTTCAATCTTGGGGCTTATCTTGGGCCAATGTTGTAATGTGTCTGGGTATGCTTCTAATCATGTGTTGGCGGAATCCGTCAGGGATAAATTCCAAAATTGTGGCTCCATTCGAACTCCTCTTCCATAGGGACATGATTGCAGGGTTCATTTATAATGACTTAGTATACTTGCTGTTAGGTTTGTATTTGATGGTCAAAGCCGTGATACCCGACAAAACAACATTGGAATTTGAGAGACATTATTAACTTCCAATGTGAACTATAATACCGTCTTTTTCTACCTGATGGGACATAAAGAGACTATTTACGCCTACTCTCTAAACCTGAAATCGTTTATTACATGAAAAAACATAAAAAAATATTATGTCAAAGAAATGATAAATCAATGAATTAGTTTGTTTATGATACAACCACAATGATAATAATTATTTTTATTGGGGACACTGTATACTGGGCATTTCGAGCTTTCCAAACTCATTATATCTTATCATTTGAAAGAGTTGGTGTTCTGCTGCATTTTAATTTTGTTTTAAGCGGGCACCCTTTTCTAAAAAAAACTTGGAAAAGGTCATTTCTCCTGAAAGGCTCAATCCAATGTTGTTCTGGATCCTAAATACTAGTAGGGAAGCTTTCAACAGGTATTCTGCCATTTGAAGAGGATTGCATTCATTGGGAGGAAAATGTATTGGCGTTGTAATATCTTTTGAGTGCATCTCACAGTCCCACAGTAACAACGTTTCAAACAATTCATATTCCACAAGAGTGAAATTTGATGTGTCAAACACATACCGTCTCTTGTGACAGGATGCCGACGAAAACAACATTCTGCGATACAAATCATCGGTGTATGCGATGCATTTTGATAATAGGACGGGCTGATAATCAATACTACATGCATAGTAGAACTTAGAACCTTTAACTGCATTGAAAGTCATACCTGAATACACAATATACCACCACCTTGAAAAAATGCTTTGGTTATGTAGAAACCCAAACACGCCAAATCTGTCACCATGAATATAGATTGGTAGGTCTGTCTTAAATATATTAAGATTGATGTATATATTACTTAGCATGTGATTGTCCAACGCATGTACTGATTTATGATGCCCCATGACTCTTCAATGGGTATCAATCTTGTATTAAATGGGTAAACCAAATTGTAATGGTGTACAAAGCACACCATCAGGATAAATCGTGAACAACTCCATCTGACAGGGAGAAAAAAGTGTAATTCTAAGCTGAGCACCAACAAATGCGGAACAAATGCCTTGGTGTCTGTTTTTTGCTGTTGTAATATCTGTGTTTTATTGATGACTTCTCAACGTCTGCCCCCAAAAAGTAAAATCACTTATATTTACATTACGCTGACTGAGCTCAAACTTGAGAAGCATTACGTCATCAGTAGGTATTATGATGTCATAGCTTACAATATTGGGTTAACAAAATCAACATCCATAATAGATAAATTTGCCAAATCAGATTTTCAGAAGACAAGCTCTAGAAAAAGGACTCTGCCACTTTATGTAAATTTCATCGTTTTCAGTTATTCAGTTAAAAAAACCCCGAGACAGGTTCCTCTGGAAGGTCCAGCTGACTTCTTCCCAAACCGTTCAACATGGACGTAATAAGGTGTCTTTAGTAACCTCTGGGTTCAAATCTTCGTTAGTAACAAGACTCGAGCGGTTACCTGGCAACAAGGTGTGAAATTAACACTGATTTTGAAACTTCAGACTAAACCTCTATGAAGAGGTGCATTCAGCATTTAAGAAACGTGTGAAATCGCTTGTTGAAATGTCCAGAAATATCGGTTATACATCCCTCGACCCTCTCGACCTTAAATTGTCACTATGATCAGACCAGGGTTCATCCACGATGCTCCAGGAGTAAAAATTCGAGACTCGTTACCAAAAAAATTTAAAACAAAACAACAGATAAAAGCTATATGTGAAGGTAAAACGAGGGTTAATCATGAAAAATATCTGGTTTTTCTGAAGCCTAATTTGTTGTATGGGCCTTATTCAATGCTGTCACAAACTCCACATGTGATGTACGTCAGCTCCAAGAGACACAGATTCCTATAGCTAATGGACCTCAACGGTGTTAATTCAATTATTGTCGGAATACGGATGCACCTTGAATGTCATGGTGATGAAGCACTCTGTCAGAGCATTAAATGCTAGGTGGTAGGTGGATTTTGCGTTCATAGGTTACCACAATAGGGTTGGGGCAAATAGGAAATAACCTGCTCAATAATATCTGAAATAGTGGAATGTTGGCATGGTATTAATTTAGTAACAAATTTATACAGTCTTCATTTCTGTTACAGAATAGATACCTAATGATTAAGAAAAGAAGTACAATTAGCATCGTCAACCGATCGGTAACTTGAGCTATAAAAACGTGAAAATTGTATTTGCACAAATTTCGTATTGAAACCGTAATAGCCGTCTTATCGATCTGCCAGCACCTATTGCCTGGCGGATCAGTAATTATGAGATATTGAAATCACGTCTTCTGAAGATTGTCTTCATTCTCAATGCTAAGTAGCCTGCAAACAAAAAATCAAAACGTGATTTGAGGAGTTGAGGGACATGAATGTTGGGTTTACTGAAATGTAAGATTTATTTTATCATTTTCGCAAGCGGCTTACAGGGGATATTACGCAAACCACGCCGGCAATCTGCACATCAACACAGATTGATTTCTGTTTTTATCAATTACCAAGTTGAAATAATAAACATGTTTAAAAAAAAAGAAAAAAATAAAATACTTCTGAAAAAAAAAATCATATTAATATAGGCCATCTTTCCGATAGATCAAAGGATTAGGACATTAATTTTGCTGACCATTAGGAAATCATCAGAAATCAAATCCGTTTCAATAAGGCGTTCTGCCGGCTAAGTGCTAAAACCTATCGACCATTTAGATTGTGATTCTACTAAACCAGTTTCCCCATTTTCAACCTGGTAGGAAGTAGAGGCAAGAGGGAAATTAGACTTTCTGCTTTGCAAAAGAATTGATTGTACCTAGGATGATGCTGAGACCTACGTGTAAGAAGAAGTTGATATACTACCCTTAGTTGTGATTTTGTCCAAATGTCAGACTTGGTTTTTTTGGTATAGAGTTCTTCGATTCCAATACCATCCATCACGTGAATAAACAGGAATGCGGAGTTTACCTAGCAGTATTATTAATAGTAGGAAAAAATTCCCCATTGTAAGTAAGTGTGAGTCAATAAAAACCCTACATCCAGATAAAAAAATTATGAAAATAGTTAAGAATTATGTTTGCTCTAATGTTTGCTTTGTTTGGCTTTCTCAGAAAACGTTTATTCGTGTCATTTGCCTCTGGAGAGGAGTTTATGCCTTTTGCTGAGAGACTTAAAAATCCTGTCTGGCCGATTTTGAGCCAAACAAAGATGCAATCGTTTAAACATAGAGTAACTTGTCTTCGCGGGATCTTGAGTAAAAACATTTAACACCAAGTTATTGTAAACAATTGAAGGCGGAGAATGATTGCAAGATATAATAATAGTCCGGGAGATACGATTTACAAAACAAAATGCATTATTTTTTTCTTTTTTCAATTTCCCAAATAAAAAGTCAAGATGCTGGTCGAAGACACAATTTTTGCTTTGGATACTCAAGATTCATTCTACAACGAAACTTGGGAGCCAAAGTGAGACCATAATAAGGTTTTGTATTCAGCTTGAAAACAGTGCATTATTAAATTTTAATTCCATTTAGTTATTTCATTTTAGTTGTTCTTTCTTTCTTTAAGGCCCGCTGCGTATACTGTATTTGTATGAGCTAAAAGTGGCCAAACATAATTTTTATGTCTCTCCGCGAAATTGACACACCGTTTCTGAAACCCCAAGCCTAAAGACACCAAATAAAAAAAATCTTCTGATAGCCTGTTTACCCCCTAAACAACTAAGCAATACATGCAAGCAAAAAAACTTTAAAAACAAAACCTTCAAGAAAAAATCTTTCCTAAATGTAGGGTATTTTATTGAGCTCACACTGTCTACGTGCTATAGCGTAGTAAATAATATTCATTTTGTGTCCAGAATGGAGAGTATTCTACCATATTATTAATAAGAAATACTCTCCATGCATTTCAATATCATATGTGGGATCTCCAGTGAGGTCCTGCTCTACCTATATAGTTGCTCTGATTTTCTCTTGACCCAAATCGCCGTTCAAACCCTTATTAACATATTCACTATGTTTTTGGAATAAAAGACTAAGATGGTTACTGATAATCTCATTTTTCATCATAGTTTGCTTGTGGGTTTTTTTGTATGTTAAATATTTTATTTTTTTTATTTTTTTTATTTTTTTTATTGTAGCATTTTCAAACTGAGAGAAATTAATCTCTCAGACTGGTAATAGCGTCAAGTGTATCCTTTACGTGTTTTCCTTTATACTCGCACGGTCTATTTTTGTCAATACGTCACCGAAATACCTCATCTAATTGGGCCCAACCCCACAAGGCGTTTTAAATTTCGGGCAACGGTGTTGCGGCACTACGTTATGGACCTTAAGTATAAGGCAACAACACCACATTTTAACTTGGATGCACGGTATACGTGATGTCAACGCAATTTTCAAATTGAGCTTTTTCGTGCACAGCCATGCTCATAAGTCATATAAGTGTTCAAACCCGTGGGAAAGACGCATGACGCACATGAAAACTTTTACAATCCCTGTCACCGAGCAACGTATTCCGGTAATACCCTGTAATGCAACCATAATAAGTACACCAACTAGTCTTCTGTCGGTGCAATCTACAAAACAGCTACTGTGCAAACGACCTAGTTTGTTTGGTTTACCCCCCCTTCTTTTTTCGCTACAGTCTGGGTCAACTGAATATTATTGAAATCCAGATGACTGTATCATTCCGCTCTATATGCTTGTGTATTGGTTCATAGTTTCGATATGACCGTTATCCAAGATCAGCTGGCTGGATTTCAATCTATTTTCCCAGTATTCTTTGACATGAATTCGGATGAATTTGTAAAGGGCCAACTTCAATTGTTCATGTAACAAAAACAGTCGCCAGGGCTTTCTGCAACAGTGAAATTTGGATGAATACTGTTTCAACGTTTTGGCTACGCGATACTTCTGAAAGTATAAGGGTTTTTCAAAATAGCTTTCCAGCACAGTTATTGCCATTTGATTCTAATTTGGTGGACTTTAATTTAAAAGTTTAAAAAAAAAAAAAAAAAAAAAAATAGTCATTTTATTTTGTAATAGTTTTGGCATTGTAAATTGTACTATAATAGCAAACTATACCTATAGTTGTCATTCCATGTTAACACCTGGGCCCAAGGGGGGGGGCCCTAAGATGATCCCCTGTCACGCCACAAACCGCAAACGGATACATCTGAGGTTTTTTATGTAATGGTCAGTTCATCCGTTGCGGTCATTTTGAGAAACAAAAATTGGAGGTCCCCACCTCAGGAGGTCAGGGGCGGTCGCGTCCAAAGTCGAATGTGGGGGTGCAACCTTCCTATACTTTACCGTGTAAACTTTGGCAACCCATCATGCCATAAAATAACCAATTTTGCTTGCATGAATATCATAAACGTTCGACTAACCCTTCGATTTCGGCAATGTGCTTACCAATTTGCGGAAAATACTCTCATTAGACGCACTATACTTCATATTGTTAACACTTGATATGTTTGTACTTAATTTGAAAAAAGGGACATATGTAGCTACAACTCATCCAAATAAATGATGTTGTCGGTTATTACGAAAAATCGTGGGGGGGGTGGTAACACCCCCTTGGTCGTGAACGTATACAAAAAAAACCCTTGGTTTTGACGATGGTACCATGTCTATTGCGAACTTAGAATCCAATTAACGAGTGAATTTGTTCATTTATAATGTATGAATTGGATCAGACAATTTTCAAATGAATTTTTTTAAAGTCATTAAAATATCCGTGATGAAAAAGTATTTTTAAATGCTAAAAATTGTTAATTAAACTGTTACGAAAACTTTTTAGCTTAATGTTCTTGCATGATAAAAATGCAAATTGCTTGACTAATTGTAATTAGTCAATAAACCCTTTTTCTTACAATTGGATCTTTTGAATGGCGTCACTGTCTTTTTCATATTTTGGCAAAATTACCATTACCAACCTGCATGTTTCGTAAATTAAAATAAATAAACGGGCTTTATGATTATTTGATAAAATTATCCTGCTTCCTGTAATCTTTTATTTAATTTTTGTTCCCGATTAACCTTGTCGATTATTGGATTAAGGAGCTTTTTTAATTTAGGTAATCCATTATACTTCCCCTCCTCTGTTTCGAATCACGATGCGTTCTTCTGCTCCTGCCAGTCTCAAATCACCAGTTTTTTCTAAAAAAGCCCGAGAAACACTTTCTATATTACACACTCATGGACCCTTGCCCTCTTCTGTTCCCTGCAAGGCGCGTTCACATCACCGATAAATTCATTTTATAAATGTTTTTATAGATTTGTGGCGTAAAAACTTGTCCCTTTTGTTGAATATAGTCGTTTGGGATTCTGTGTATATTCCGTAAGAATTTCACGATGTCAGATAAGAACAATGTTGATGAATCATTTGAGAAATCTGTTGGTAGTTGCTAATGATGAAAACGTTGATTGTCCAACTTCAACCAGCGAGGAATCAGTTCATTGGGTTTGCCAGAGGAATTCACGCCTTCTCCTTTGAGCCTGGCCTACCAACATATGCAGATCAAGCAACGCCTTATTCTTTGAGCCTGATTCTCAAGCAAAATGACAAGAGACCCAGATTTATCACGCCTTCTACAAACATTGAGACGTTATAGACATCAATGAGCGTACACCTTATTGATAGCCGGACCAAAATTATTCATCATCAACCCATTCTCTACCAGAGAAGAATATATATGAATCAAGATCCGAACTTGATTCCCATCCAAGGGGATCCTATGTTTAGAACTTTATATGGTTCGCTAGAACCGGCAGCACCCTGTACTATATCGAGAGTGCCGACCAAACGGAGAGCTGTTGGACCTGTGGTCGGCTGTTTCTTTCTTCAGCTTCAAGTTCAAGGGCACCTAGTTTTCCTCAGACGCTCAAATGGCCAGCTTACTGAGATGCTAGAATAAACAAATAAACACTGAGACCTTCAAGCTAATGCTCGAAGGGACCATGCAAACATGGATTTTTAAAAAATGGAACTTATTTTGTCCATTTTTTTCTCTGCTACCAGGCTTGAAGTCAAAAATTGAATAGTGGGTTACAAAAGAAGCAGTTGTGATATGTTTTGTGGTTAGGATTGTGGGTTGAAAATTTTCAAGGATTTTTTTTTCTGAACAAATAATACGACGCACTTGTAGTCCCCTACCCATGTAAGTTTGATACATGTTTCCACATTAATTCATTAGGTCCCCTACCCCCCCCCCCATCCCCATCATTCCCCTGGTTGGAGCCATACCTGAATATATGGGATTTGCTCTCTCCTTGATGTGTTGAGTTTAAGGAAGTGAAAGTGGTTTGTCAAAAGACGAAAAACAATTTTGAAAATTTGTCAAATTTATATGTTTTTCATTTTAAATTAAAACCCCTTCCTCCTTCCTCCATCCACATGTGAACTGTAATGCAAAACCAGGGGCAGAGGTCATACTCCATATTGAATAAAATGCTTTTTTCTGTAAACCTTGATTGCTAATTGTATGCATAAGTGCACTATCATTCCAGGGGCACAGTTATTATACCTGCTATTTAATGTATGATAATAGAACTGACCTATGGCATTCTGGTTCATGACTCATACTGCACTGCGAAGCTCATCTTTAAAGTACAGTATCAGGTGAAGCTTTTGAACTGTGCCAATGGAGTTTGAAGAGACTATGTATACAAGCTCAAAGTTTATGATGAAAGTGGTGAAGGCTCTATACCTGTTCTTATTTGCATGGATAGACTTTGAAATTCCCCATTGCTAGCATAACTAAATCCAATTAATTTGGCAGTAAAAAAATACTAAAATTATTGAAATCCTCAATAATTTCATACTTCAGGCATTTGAAAGCAGCCAGTAAGTACTTGTGGGCCTCACACCTGGGGGGGGGGGCAATCACCTTTGGTTTGGGTAGTGGTGTGCGGTGTGAAGTGGCAGACTTGGGAGCTTGTGAATTAAAATTTTTAGCAAAAGAAGGGGTTTCCCGTCGGAAAGTATATGGACTTTGAAATTAATTTTGGGGCTAAATTTGAGGTTTAGGCGCTATAGAACTGGCAAAATTGCACGGTGACGACAACACTCGCGTATTAAACGGACGTATGGGTGTAAGGCTGACCTTTCACACCATGGGGTATTGGTGACAGCTAGATAAGGTCAAAAATAGGTCTTTGGTTGAGAGGTACCAAATGGCCGGTGTGAAGCAACTATAGTCGTCCCGGCGGGAGCCAATAGTCCGGGCTCCATAAGACAAACGGAATAAAGCGTGAAACTAATTTTTTTTTTTTTTAATTCCAAAATTTAGTGCCCTATCCCTTATCGTTGTAGCCGTGACTGTGAGTACGCCCGGACTATAATTACTTCCACACCGGCTTAAATTCCCAATATTCCTGGCCGCCACACCTTCCAACTGCAGTTAATTTCCTTTCCAGGCTGCTGCATTCATAGGGTGGGTGCACAATACTAATTCTTTCCAAGTCAACTTTCCATAATAGGGATATTGTGGCATTATTGCAACATTTTTCACCCAAATGGGGTCGGTTTGACATTCAAAATTTGCAATCTTCTAAAAAGTCTGAACGTGAGGTCTTCTCGGTAAAAATGTTCCCTTTTTTCAAAGGAGAGGGGTCTTTGGTGATAGTTATAAATTTGATTTTTTAAAGCTATAGAAGTATTTACTTTAAATCATAGTGAATCTTACGACTAAATAAGCCCACTGAGCATGCTAAGGATCAAAATCACGGGAATGTCTTGTTTTGCCACCTGTGACGTCATTGTAACCACCTAACCAACTGACGGAATACAGCTTGTTTAATCAATAACAGAATAAAGCACACGTGAATGCTGGGCCACCGTGACGTCCCCACGGCGGCGAAACAAGAAAATTGCCAAAATCGGAAAATGCCTCGTTTGGCACCTGTGACGTCTTTGAACGCACCTACCCACTGACGGAATAAACGCTCGTTTACGCAATAACGGAACTAAAGCTCCAGGTATGCTGGTCAACCGTGATCCACAGCGGGCGAAACAAGATAATTCCAAAATCACGAAACGCCAACTCCTCCAACATTCATGCATTCCCCTTTTTAAATTCGGAAAGAGTGCCATATTGCCCTCCCCTACGAATTCTGCAGCCTTGACGCAATAAACCACAGGACATGCAAGATAAGTTTGCAGAATTACTCTTGCCCTAGTTTGCCTCAGCTTCAAAGTACAATGCGATTTTTCTCCAAATTTGCAATTTGGACGGGTGGGTTAATATTAACCTAACTGCAGGCCATTTTCAATTACACTCCTGTCCCTTTCAATCGCTCAACTTTCAAGTTCGATCGGCACTTGAGCAGCTAGCAGTTCATTGACACACTGTTTGACACTCTGAGAATTTTGACCCAACTTATGCCTGGAACACAAGGTACAGGACCATAGGGGCCTGGAACATACATAATCTGGATAAATATTCTAAGACGCCAATTTGAATGCAATGCATGCTCCCGGGAGCATGCTGTATTTGACAAAACAGTTCCCACTGCTCCAGGACCACATTTTTCTATGTTCCTGGAGCAGTGTGCATTCAAATATGCTCCAGGAGCATTTAGAACGACATTTTCAGATTATTTATGCTCCAGGAACATTAAATAGTCGGGACACGTGGCGATATCCAGGGGGGGCAAGGGGGCCGATTGCCCCCCTCTGAAAACTAGTTTTGAGGCGAAATCGGGAAATGAAAACCACACTGATTATTTAACGTTTAAAAAATCAGCCCTTTTTCTTTTCGATTCTTTTGGCCCTGGCGACCGGTAACTTTTTGCGTCGTGTAATCGGGCAACATTTGTTTGCCCCTACTGGAAACTTGCCCCCTCAGAACCCTCCGGGCTGGCTCACGCTCCTGCGGGGGGACAGAAAACCTTGACGGTCGCGTACTTCCTGTTCTCTCTGCGTAATTTGTTCTCATCTCTGTGCGCGTCTCGTGCACGACCACCCACCACAGACGTGTCCTACTTCATCGGACAGCGAGTTTCTCGTCGGCTTCGGATCTGGCCACCAGAAGGATCTGCTGTTTGCTCACGGGTCAAAGCCACCCGAGGGGAAAACGCGGGGGCGGGCGGGGGGCAAACAGAAGGGAGGACCACAGCTAGCGGAGAGGAGAGGGATCAGGGCAAGAAGAAGAAGAGGCACACACAAAGGAGCGGTGAGCTGTGAGTGCTGGAGGCACAACCAACAGCCCTTTTTAACCAGGGAATACGGGGGGCGACGAGGGGGGGGGTGGCGAAATTGGGGGGCTTCGGTCTCGGATAACACAGGTGTGTGTGCCCCTGGACCATAAAACCTTGTGGAGCTCAGAGTTTCGGCACAAATCTCAAGAAACACTATGCATACACCCCTGATGAAAGGCATGGTAGTTCCCTACGAGTTTTGGTTTGGGAAAAATAACCAATTCTTCCGCTTTCCTAATTATTCTGCGAAGTCACAGCTTTCATTGACATAATTTTACTTCTAATTCCCATATTTGAACAGATATCGCCTAAAAATATTGGCGCTTGTTTTTAAAAAAGCTTAAAAGGAGTACTTAGTATCGCAGATTTGCCGGAACTATTTAGCTGTGCGCCCCCTTTACGGTTGAATGTGACTAGACTCAAGGGGGGGGGGGGTAGACATGCCAACCTAACATCAACATCGAATTCAAAACGCCATCGACTTCCGGGTGCTAGTCGTTGGGAACAACTGTCAATGTGTGAAAAAAACTGCCCATAATTGTGAAGTTTTGGGGTTACTCCACTAACGCGCCGAAATTTAAGTCAATTAATTTTATTCAAAATTACACTAAAATTAATAAGATGTATGAACTAAGGTTTAAAAAGGAGATTTTGTTATATAACTGGACACATACTGCTATAGTAAATGCTGTAACATTTCCCCAATCCCGTTGTGGAAATCCCCAATGCCCAAATCAAGCACGTCCTGTCCTACCTCGCCACCCCCCCCCCTCCCACTATGATCTGTCTGGCTCTACTAATTGGAATATTTTTAATTTAATTTTCCACCATTCCAATTCCCTCAGGACCAAGAAGAAATTAATACCCTGCCTCCCCCTCACAAGCAGAACAATGAGTAGGCCCATCGTTATGTGCAATTTTATCCCCACGTCAAAACACTGTACACAACACATGCAGCATTGCATACCACCACAACCACCCTTACCATCACACAAACATCTCCTTTTCTATACCACTTCCTCAACTTTTTTATTTTTTCAAAGGTGTTCCAGTTATGAACATCTCATTTAAATGAATCTCCATGATTTCAAGATCAAATTGTAAAACTCAAAGTTCAAAATTGACTTAATTTTGTCCATATGAAAATTCCATGTTATGGGCTGCATGTACTTCTAAAACATCCATAATTGCGGCTGTCCCAGTCAAGGTGTGAGATAAAAATTATCTCATGACACTCACATATGGGCAGTTTCCCACATTGAGATTGTTCCGAATGCCTTGGGCTGCATGTACTCCTAACACATAATTGCGCTGTCCGGCAAGTGTGAGTAAAATTATCTCATGAAAATCACATATGGGCAGTTTTAACACACATTGAGAGTGTTCCGAAAGCGTATTGGGCTGCATGTACTCCTAAACACATGCATATGGCGGCTGGTCAGGCAGTGTTGAGATAAAATTATCTCATGAAACTTACATATGGGGCGTTTTTTACACACATTGAGAGGGTTCCGAAAGCCTTGGGCTGCATGTACTCCTAAAACTGCCTATTGGCGGCTGTCATGCAAGTGTGAGATAAAAATTATCTCAGAAACCCATAGGGGCAGTTTTTACACACATTGATAGTGTTTCCTAAAGCCTAAACATGGATTTTTTAAAAAATGGGACTTACTTTGTCCCTTTTCTGCTACCAGATTAAGTAAACCCTTGAATTATTGGGTTAAAAAAAGCATTGTGATTCTTTTGGTTAGGATTGTGGTTGAAATTTTCAATGGATGTTTTTTTTTCGGAAAAAAACATGATCCCACTAGTCCTCCCCATGTAAACTTGACTACATGTTTGCAATGATGCATTAGGTCCACCTACCCCTCCCCCATTCCCCCTGGTGGAGCCATAACTGAATATATTGGGATTTGCTCTCGCCTGGAAAATGTGGTTGAGGTTTAGGATGACAGTGTTGATACTAAAAGACGAAAAACAATTTTTGAAATTTGTCAAGTTATATGTTTCCGTTTACATTAAAGACCCCTTCCTTCCTCCATCAACAGTGAACTGTAGCAAAACCATGCATACATACTCATATTAATATACAATGCTTGTTTATCTGTAACCTTTGATTTCTAATTTTATGCATAAGTGCACTCTCATTCCAGGGGCACATTTTATTATGAACTTGCTATTTAACTGTAGACTAATATGAAACTTACCTTATGCATTCTGGGTATCATGACTTCATCCTGACTGCGAGCTCACTTTATAAAATTACATATCAGGTGAAGCTTTATTGAACTGTGCCAGGAGTTGAGACTAAGTGTATACAAGCTGCACAGTTTATGATGAAGTGTGAGGCTGCTAGAAATGTGCGTATTTGATGGATAGACATTTGAAATCACCATTGCTAGCATAACTTAAAAAAGGCCAAGTTTATTTGGCAGTACAAAAATACTAAAATATTGAAATCCTCAAATAATTCATACTTCAGCAGTTTGAAAGCAGCCAGTAAGTACTTATGGGGGGTGTTACACACCTGGGTGGGGTGGGTGGGCAAGTCAAAAACTTTTTGGTTTGGGTAGAAGGGAGGGTGTGCGGGTGAAGCGCCCAGACTGGGCTTGGTGAATTAAAATTTTAGCAAAAGAAGGGTTTCGGGAAGTAAAGGACTGTGGAAATAAAGTTTGGCTAAATTTTGTGAGGTTTAGGAGCTATAGAAACTGGCAAAATTGCACGGGGACGACAACCCTCGCGTATGAAACGGACGTATGGGGTGTAAGGCTGACGCTATTTTCACACCATTGTGTTATTTGGTTGACAGCTAGAGAAGTCAAAATACGTGTGCCTTTGGTTGAGCGGTAGCCAACTCCGGTTGTTAAAGCAACGCTAGTCCGGCTGGAACCATAGTCCCGTGCTCCATAGACGATACGGGAAATAAAGCGCGAAACTACTGTTGCGTGAATACCTTCAACAACATTGAGTGCCCTATCCCTTATCGTTGTAGGGTAAGCGGACTGTGAGTACGCCTGACTATAATTACTTACTTCCACACCGGCTGAATTCAATATTCTGCCGCCATATCCTTCACCAAAAACTGCAGTTAATCCATTGAGGCCTTAGCTGATTCATGGGGTGGGTTGCACAATAGCTCAATTCTTTCCTTCAAAGGCCAAACTTTCCATAAATTAGGGATTATTTGGTGCATTAATTTTTCAAATTTTCAACCCAAAATGGGGTCCTGGTTTGAAAATTCAAATTTTCAAATCTTCTAAAAGTCATGAAAGTAGAAGGTCTTCTCGGTAAAAAATGTTCCCTTTTTTTCAAAAGGCCTAGGGGGTCTTTGGGTGATAGTGATAATTTTGGAATTTTTTTTTAAAGCTATAGCGTATTTTACGTATAGTGACTCTTACGACTATAGGCCTACTAAGCATGCTACGCGGACCAAATCACGGGCATTCCTTGTTTGACCACCTGTGACGTCATTCATTGACCACCTAACTCACTACGGCATAAAGCTTGTTAAGCAAATAAACAATAAAGCAACACGTGTATGTCTGGTGCCACCGTGACGTCACGCGGGCGAAACAAGATAGTGCCAAAATCGGGAATGTCCCGTTTGGCCACCTGTGACGTCTTTGACCACCTAACTGACTTGACGAATAAAGCTCGGTAATCTGCATAACGGAATAAAGCTCACAGGTATTCTTGGTCAGCCGTGACGGTCACGGCGGGCGAACACGATAGTGCCAAAATCACGAAGACGCGCCAACTACTTTCCCCAACTCATCATTCCCTTTTTAAATTCGGAAGGAGTGCCATATGGCCCTCCCCTACGAATGCTGCAGCCTTGAACGCATAAACCACAGGATGAGGATAAGATTGCAGAATTACGCTTGCCTTAGTGTGCCTCACTTCAAAAGTACATGCGATTTTCGTCCACATTGCAATTGGACGGGTGGGTTACTATTAATACCTAACTTGCCACCATTTCCATCACTATTTCAACCTTTTTTCAAATTATCTTCACTTTCAGTTCGATCGGCACGTTGATCACTAGCAGTTCATTGAACAACACTGTTTTGACACTCTGAGAATTGACCCGAAATTATGCTCTAGGAACATAATGTACAGGACCATAGGTCCTGGACCATACATAATCTGTTAGAATATTCTAGGCCAAATTTGAATGCACATGGCATGCTCCAGATCAGCGGTATTTGACAAACATTCTCCACTGCTCATGACCACTTTTGCTATTGTTCCGGACATTGTGCCAGTCAAATATGCTCCGGAGGCATATTTAGACAGGACCTGTTTCCAGAATTAATTATGGCTGCCACTGAACATTATGAGTCGGGCACAGTGGCGTAGCCATGTGGGGGCCAAAGGGGCCAGAGTGCCCCCTCTAAAACTCTTTGAGGAGGCGAAATCGGGAATGAAACACTGATATATTTATGCTTAATCAGCCCTTTTTTTTTCGGATTCTTTTGGCCTGCGAACCGGGAATTTTTTTGCTTGTGATCGGGGACTTTGTTGCACCTAAGGAAATGCCCCTCAGAAACTCATCGGGGCTGGCTCGCGCCTCGTGGGACAGAAACCCTTGGACTGGCGCGTACTTCCTGTTTTTCTCTGCGTATTTACTAAACCTTGCTGAAAAAATGCACTTGCCCTGATTGGCCACCAAAGTGATCTGCCTTGTTTTGATGGTTCACTCCCGTCCGACCACACGCCATATGCGCTGGTAGCTTTCGCCCCTTTTTAACCATGAAGTACGGGCACATCAAAGGGTTTCTGTCTCGGAGTTAATTATGGTCCTGGACCATATGCTTTTGGATACTAGTTTTGGGCCAAAATCTCAAAGAATCACACTATGCGATATACAACACACCCTGAGTGAAAGGCATGTGTTCCCTACGATTTTGGTTTGGAAAAATACCACATTGTCGCTTTTCCTATATTATATCAATGCAGAATTCAAAGCTTTCAATTGACACTATTTACTTTCTAATGAATTCCAAATAGTTGACAATATTAGATCGCCTAAAACTATTGCGCATTGTTTTTAAAAAAGCTTAAAAAGGAGTTCTTAGTAATTACGCAGATTTTTGCCGGAACAATTTAGTGGGGCTGGCGCTGCTCCCCCTTTAGCTGTGCGCCCCCGTATCTCTCCGCTTCTCCCTTGCTCCTGTTCGCACCCCTTTATTTTACGTTTGATGTGATAGACTCAAGGGGGTGGTGGTGTAGGACATTCAAACTAACAGCAACATCGAATTCAAAACGATAACGCCATCACTTCCGGGTGCTATCCTTTGGGAACCCTGGTCATGTTTGGAAAACTGCCCATATGTGAGTTTTGGTGTTAATCCCTAACCCCGAAAGATGTTTGAAGTCAATTTATTCCAAAAATTACATAAAATTACTAAGATGTATCGACTAAGGTTTAAAAGGAGATTTTTTTATATCAACTGACACAGAGACTGCTATTAAAATGCATGTCACAGTTCCCCAAATAACCGTTTGGAATCCCCAATGCCAAACACGCACGTCCTTCCTACTACCTACCACCCTACCCTACCTACCACACCCCCCCCTCCACTATGAGCTGTGGCGCTGCTACTAATTGGCAATATTTAATTTAATGTAACCATGCCAATTCACTCAGGGCCAGATAGAATTAATACCCTGCCCCCCCCATCACAGGCAAACATGAGTAGCTATTGTTATTGCAATTTTCAATCACCCCACGTCAAAACATCTGTACCCAACACACATGCATGCATGCATACACCATTCACCCCCTTAACATAACACAAAACATCTTCCTGTTGCTATACCACGTCCTCAACTGGTGTATGTGCACACATGACAAGAAGTTATCCAGTTCCTAAATGGCAAGATCAAAAGTGCAAACTCAAGTTCAAATGACTTAAGTTTTGTCTAATAATGAAAAAAATCCATGTTGCAAGAGAGTAGGTCGAGAGGTGCTCGTTCTAGATCCCGCTCCAGGAGGGGCCGAGACAAAGAAGCGCAATAGGGCCCTCGCGCTACTATAGCTCAGAGAGCTCAGACTCTTGTTCTCGATCTCGTTCACCATCAAACAGGTGAAATGAATCTGAAGGTACTTATGATAGTGAAGGAGCCCAATCCCTAAACGTCACAACGCCGACCGCCAGAAGCCAGATGCACTGTCCTCCCTGTTTGCAGGTGCGGATCTTGGCACATCACCAATCCCAGTGGTGATTAGGACCCTGCAAATGAGATGGATACTGCAAAAGCTGGGGTCCCAGGAAAAAGTGAGATCTTGCCAATCCTCATGATCAAGTGAAGGGGCGGCATATAAACCCGAGGTTTTTGGCTGGTGGAAAGAGCAGAGAACCCACATCTTAGAACAAACAAGAAAGGATGAATTGCTCGAGGGCCTTAAGCCTGATGCTTCTGTACAACTTCTTTAAGGCCGCAGACATTCCCAAAGTAATGAAGAGCTTCAATGCAAAAAGGACAAAAAAGGCAATGTAAAGATGGATCACTCCCTGTGAGTAATTAAGGACCTACTCAGGGACTGCCAGCCACTACTTAGAGCCATTGAATTGACCAGTCCGTAGACAATAGGGAGCTGAAACCTTGTTTGCTCTATACCGGAAGTCTTCTTGGGTCTTCCTTCAAACGATTGTCAGGTGTTTCCATTCACCAAGACCTCCGAGCCCTTCATTAAAGAAGGTTACCTACGGGATGTGACACCGTCCATGGATTGTAGTTTCGGAGAAAGTGGACCAAAAGGGAAGAAGAAGAGAAAATGAACAAAGTGACCCAGAAAGTAGTTAATGATCGGCCATATTCTATGTTCAGAATCAAAGGTCAAAGTCAAAGAAGTTCTTCAAGTCCAAGCAGAAAATCTTTGGTCTCACCAGGATAGACATGGCCAAAAAAGCCATAGAAAGAAGTATCATGGCCATAGACATCACGATACTAGGACAACCGTGACACAGAAGGTTTGCAGTGACAATTCGCAGCAACCCCCTCAGAAACTTTCGTTCTGACAAAGGAAAGCGACAACCATGTGCAAACAATCTTTTCAAAAAAACTAGACATAGAATCAGATCAAGCCAAACGATTTCGATTTCTGTTAACCGCCTACAGAAAAACTACGCAGCAGATAAGATTTCATTTTCATGCAACGCCCCTGGCGACAGATTACTACAGATCCATGGATCCTACAAACAGTTAGGAGGTTACAGAATCGAATTCAAAAAGTGCCCAGTCAATACAAGGTCTCCAAAATAGATTATTCAGATGGGACAATCTCAACATGCCATATGCTGTCAAGAAATTCAGAATTATGATTCAGAAAGGAGCTTCGCAAAGTGAAGCTGTGGGACGGGGCCAATTCATATCTCAATTTTTGTAGTCCCCAAGAGTACAGGAGGTTTCAGGCCGGTTTTAATTCTCAAATACCTGAATCGGTTCATCCATCAGAACACTTCAAATGGATCGATCCAGCAAGTGCAACCCTAATCAACAAAGTCAACTTTCAGATCACCAATGTCTCAAGCCGATATTTCATGGTCCCAGATTCCACAACCCAGGAAATGTCTTCGTTTTTACTGGGACAAAAACTTACGAAGTTTCAAGTGCTACCCTTCGGGTTAACGACAGCAGCAACAAAGAGTCCTTTACCAAGCAGATGAATCCAGCATTGGTCTCATTTGGAGGCATAATCATGAAGTAGTGATTTAACCTGGACGCATCTGATTCTGATTCTCAATTCATAACAGAAATGCAATACCTCAGAGGGATTATATTCGGAATTTTTCCAGCAACTAGGGCTAATAGTGAACAAAGAAAAGTCCCAACTCTATCCATCCCCAAGCAGTTAGGTTGTTTTTTTCTATGTGTTCACATGAAAACAGTCAAAAATGACCCCCAAGTTTGCCAGACGACAATCGGAGCATCCAAGTCAGAATCATCACTAATCAGAGCCCAAAATTGACAGCAGACGAGTTGACGAGTATTCTGGGAAAAATGACATCCACGTCAGAGACTGATGCAGCTCCCATTTATTCGACAGAGGGCTTTACAGTCAGATCGGTATCCATCAATAGTCCAGGAAGATCCGACGTATCAAAGTCAAGTGAAATTGGTCAACTGCCAGCCTACAAGAATTAATGTGGTGGAGAGATGCCTGCAACCTATTCAATGGAAGCCATGAATCTTCTGGTTGCCCCAGTTAACATACGACAGATTCATCATCAAGGTTGGGGGCGCACATGTTCGTTAGTGTCAGACAGGGGGTCGTTGACTCAGAGGAAGCACATTGCCACATCAATTCTTATCTACTATCAGTACTAGTGTTTTCCAGGACATAGTAGAATGGGAAGTTGAATCCCTTTCCTGTTTCAACGAGTTTATCAAGAGTCTTTGGGAGCTTTTGGCCATTAATCGATCTCGTGCTCCAGATGAAGTACCGGTGTGTTCCCCGCTACGTGGCATGGAAACCAGATCAGGGGCAAAACAGTGAACGGCGTCTCCATCATTGGACACAGAACGCGTATATGCGTTTGCCGCCCTTTTGTCTATTGGTCAATATTACAGTAAGCGGGCACTAGACCGGCAACAGTGTTGATGAATAGCTCCAACATGGACAACGCCAAGTCCTGGTACCATGCTGCTTCAAATTTGTCACTTCCAATCCATCTGTTTTGCACAGTGGAGGATCTGATAAACTCACCACACTCCCGCAGCCCCACCCCATTCATCCCTGCACTTAGCGGGTGGTATTGTCTCGCCGGCTATACTACCAGCAGAGGTGTTTTCAGAAGACCTTACAGCGGTTCTTGCTATCTATCTGCAGACAATCCACTCACAGCATACCAGTCCGCATGGAAGGCTTGTGATGCTGGGTATCCACGATCTGCTGGATCCCATTTTCAGCACCCTCGAAGGAGGTTATGAGTTTTTAGCTACTTGTGACCAAGAAGGTCTAAGTTACAGAATCTTTGGGTTTGGTATAGGTCGGCAATTGTATTATACCATGAACTATGAATAATACCATCTATAAGGACCAACGCTACCTATAACAGATGTGTAATGAAGGGTTTCTTCAACAGAAACCCCCTAACCTAGGACGCATAACCCGCAGCCCGCAGCCGCATGCAAGTGGCTGTAAGCCTGCCAAAACTAAAACGGGAATCCGTCCTGCTCATACAGTCCACGGTACGGGTATTTAGCCGGCGCTCTGTTTACAGTTTGTACTTATGGACCTCTTGTTCAGATTCATGCGGGGACAATTGAAATATTACTTATAAAGAACAATCTACAGATGTTGAATCTTAAAAAAATTTTTATTATGGGAATAACATCCAATTTTTTGAAAAAATAAAGATTTGAGGACGTCACGGCTTGAATGGTTTATTTTTTGCTTCGGGGACCCATTCAGGTCAAAATGACGTACGTCCCTACATTGAAAAAAACACAACCGATTATCGTCATCTACGTCGGTTTTTTGAATCAGTAGGAAAGGTAAATTTTGTACGTTTAGACATAATAAACGGTGTCTTTTGGAAAAAATAATAGCACTTGGGCAGAGAGGGTCATGGTACAGACCTTATTTAACATATTTCGATTTTATACCGGTCGCCTCCGAAGAGCAAACTGATAACTGATACCCACCTGACACGTGACCTGTCCTGACACGTGACCCAACCTATTCATCCTCGTTACCGTTTTATAACTAAAAAACGGCAAAGCAGCAAGCAGGCGGTGGCGGCCTAAGCCTCATTAATAATAGCACTCACGCAAAATTCAAAAGAAATTACAGGCAATTACGGATCAAACTCACAACCAATTTTGGGTCCATTGCTGTTGATGTGGGTCTGTCATTGGGGTGTTCCCATGACCCACATATACGACCTCGTCCATCTTTTGTTTTTATACAAAAATCAGAAAAGAACCCCTTGCCAGTGGAGTTTGAGTCTTCAACTCCAACGGTTTTGGAATAAGAAAATATTCCTTACAACATAACAAAAAAAAAACAACAATAAAATCAAATTTTTCGTCAAGATTTCACTTTTCCGTGTTAAACCAATGCATGGCGACGTCTGAAATTGGGATTCTTGGCCGCCCTCCTGTCAGCAAGCTTTGTATCCTCCGTTTGTTCCACCACACAGCGGTAACTCGATCAGATGTTGCGACCATACATCGGTTCTGTAGTAAAGAACAGTTTCATCAATGCTTTGAAGGCGTAAGTAACGACTATTTTCAATGCAGTTCAAGTCATGTGTGGAACTTTCAAGGAGTGACTATTCGCCAGACTAGTCCGCGAATCCTGTTGTGAAATCTATTTAACCGACAATCTTATGCGGGCGCTATTTATATATAATCAGTCCATATCACAATATTTTATCGTTATCCTAAAGCTATGTGGATTAAATCAATCACCACCACATCCTCCCCTCGCTAGTGTAGTGGATAAGAGCAGCGATTTATAATGCAGGTACATGCACAGGTTCGAATCCACACCATGGCCTTTTTCAAATAATGTATTTCGTATTATTTTAGAGTAGCAAAGGGCTATATGCACACGACTGTCGTCACACATCTAAATTGGCCTAACTATTACAATAACACAGGCTTCCATTAAGTCATAAGACCATAGTCGTAACACCAAATTGTAAATTATGCACAGCCCAAGGCCATATAGGCCTCCGCAGTGTAATAATCAGTACATTTGTACGTTGTGCTTAAATTACTCACATTAGGCCCCAGCCCCACGTCCGTTGCCACTTTTTCAATCGTCCCCTGCTATTAAAAGTCACACATCACTGCTTCTGTAAAATTACCTGGGGCATAACTCAAAACTCCAGAAACTTCCCCTGCAAAATAATCTCTATCAAACATAATACCCTTGACCATACGCGCCAAGGCTACAGAGCTACGCGCTCTGTAACCAGCGCACCGATACATCTTTAATATCAAACAGCCTATTATATTATTATACACCAAAACCATTGCACTCCTGGATACTAACATGGGAGTCGACCAGTGCTTAGATATGTAGACAGTTTCCGCTCATGGGGAGTTCATTATCCGAACGATGTTGAACTTTAAAAGTAGTATTACTTTGGCCTTGGTGACTGCCAAAAGAGGTATCATCTGTAGTTCACATAGATATCAAGAATTTGGTAGTATCCTACCAGCGTTGTAAAATTCTCGTCCCATCATCTCTCTCCTCAAACAAAGCCAGCCAGGTGTATTCCCAAGACAGTGGAAATTGAAGCCTTTGAAGATAAAAGGCATGTGAAGTCAAGCAATTAGTCCTAGTCTGAACAACCAAGTTACTACGTGGGATCTGAACCTCCAACTGCTATTCATCCATATTAGACCCCACAAAGGTGCCACGTCCACTATTTAGTAGGTGGATACTTGATATGTTGAATAGCATAGTTGATACTGATCCTGCATGCGATCAGCTAAGCAAGCCCAAAAATGACAGCAACGAGTTGGCATATTCTGGGAAAATGAATCCACGCCAGAGACGGTATGCCAGCTCCAATATGTCTACCAGTGCTTTACGTCAGATCTGATCAGACGTCCAGGAAGATCCGACGTATCAAAGTCAAGTGAATCTGTCAACGGGCCAGCCTACAAGATTATGTGGTGGATAGAATTTTGGCTCACCTATTCCAATGGGGAAGCCAATGAAATTCTTCCTGTGCCTGCCCCAGTTACAATAACGACAGTGCATCAACTCAGGTTGGGGGCGCAACTGTTTCGGTAGGTCAGCCAGGGGGGTCGTTGGTCTAGAGGAAATCAGCATTCACACATCAAATATCTGGACTCTAGCGTACTAGTGTTCTAGCTCTCCAGAGCTTTGCCAAAAAGATAAGAGTGTCATACATGATACGGTCGACAACATTACCAACGTCCATACCCTACGTTCCATCACAGGAGCAGCACGCAACGACAGCCTATGCAATTAGCATTCAGGCTATGGAAAGGGTGTCCTGGACAGAGATAACGCCTGTCAGCATATCCTTACCGGGCAAAGAAAACAGTAATTGGCGGATTTCACTCAGGGTGTTCCCATTCCCGGACCGAGTAGAATGGAAGTGAATCCGCTTCCTGTTTCAACGATTTATGCAAGAGTCTGATCTTTTGGCCCATTAATAGATCTCTTTGCCTCAGAATGAATTACCAGGTTCCCCGCTACGTGGCATGGAAACCAGATCCCGGGGTAACACACAGCGGAACGCGTCTTCATCAGTTGGACGACAGAACGCGGATATGCGTGTCCCCCGCCCCTTTTGTCTATTGGGTCAAGTATTACAGAAAGCGGCAATAGACAGAGCAACAGTGGTTTATGATAGCTCCAACATGGACAACGCAGTCCTGGTATCCCTGGATGCTGCTTCAGATTGCAATTTCCAATCCAGTCTTGTTGTCCACATTGGGTGAGGAATCTGATACTCAACCACAACTCCCCAGCAGCCCCACCCGCTAATTCAGCCGCTGCACTTTCGGGATGGATGTCCCTCCGGCGATACTACCAAGCAAGGTGTTTTCCAGAAGAACCTTACATAGTCTGTATCTCGCCTTCAGACAACTCACTCACAAGCATTAACCAGTCAGCATTGAAGGCTTGGTTTTGCTGGTGTAGTCAACGATCGCTGGATCCCATTTCAGCACCTCTGAAGGAGGGTTATGGAGTTTTTCGCTAATGTAAAAGAAAGTCTAAATACAGAACTTTGGGTGGTGTAATATGTCGGCAATTGTACTTTAAAAGTCGATGTTGATTAAAGTAGTATACTTTGGCCTTTGGGTGACGGCCAAAAGAGTACATCTTAGTTCATACATATATCAAGAATTTGGTAGTAACTACCAGCTTTGTAAAATTCTCCCCATCATCTCTCCTCAAACAAGCAGGCCAGGGTAATTCCCAAGACAGTGGAATTGAAGCCTTTGAGATAAAACGGCTATGTGAAGTAAAAGCATTTACAGTTATCTTGGAGGGCCCAACCCAAGTTACTACGTATCTGAAACTCACTGCTATCATCATATTAGACCCCAAATAGGTGAAAATCGTCCCTTTTAATAGTGTGGATACTTTGATATGTTGTAATGGCAGCTGTTCTGATACTGCATCCCTTCAGGCCCATTCCACCATAGGAGCACTGCATCTGCCTTCCAAGATTAGGTTTATCAATGAGAGATATCCTAGAGGCAGCAGGGTGGAAATCTAATTCCACCTTCATTAGATTTTATCACAAACCATCTGCCATCAGTGATGGCTCGAACCCGATTGGAGGCGGCTTCAAGTCGCATATTGATTCGAAACGAAGGAGATGAAGTTAATGAAGATTATGCAAAGGTACTTAACCTGCAATAATCACATTATACGAGTCCTCCTGAGGTGAGAATCAACTCCCTCCCAAATGACGATTAACTCAATCTAGGGTCCCATAGCCCGTTGATTCTGGCCTTCAGTTTCTTATGATAGGCCTATGTTCTTGTGTTTTACTATTTAATCTCTCAGATTTTCAAGAATCAGTGTAATATTTTATGATTGGTATTACCAAAGGTCATAGCAAAATTTTACATGTTAAATATGTTTGGGCACTTGCCTGCTTTTCTTTTTTCCTTTTCTTTCATATTTATTCCTTAGCTTGAGTTTTTCATAGCCCCTCCCATTTATTATTCTATGAAACCCACCCTCTTGTTTTTAAACGAAGAGGTCAAGGTCTGAGTGGGAATATAGAAGTTTGTTTTAGACTTTTTTTTTAGAAACTGGTGATTTGCGCCTGTCAGGCGCGCATAACGCATAGTTGATTCTCACCTCAGGAGGACTCGTATAATCTTGATTATACTGCAGGTAAGTACCGTTGCATAATCTTCCCCTATCCTCTCCAAATCTGATTTTTCTGGTTAAGACATGGTAGAACAGTTTAACACTTGCGCCGTGGCACTTGACAAAAGCATTTGTACTTAACGGAGAGAAGAAATATTTGTGTTACATCGAACAAGTTTTCGAGACCTCACCTCGTAAGCATTCGAGTGACCTTAAAGTCACTACTGGAAAAAGAGTACACCAAAATAACAACAACAACCAAAAAAACGGGGTGGGATGTTTTTTGTGCATGGGTCAAAATAAAGTGTACTTTTGTACTAAATCATGTATAGTGTTTGCCGTATTTAATGAAATTGTTTACTAGTCAAGGGCATAGCCGAGTTTAAGTATTTTTAGGTCATCCTGGGACAAAAGAAGTGTGGAGAAGTGATTTTGTCCAAAAAAATGGGTAGCCTATTATTCGTTTTGTCTTTTGAAGTAAGAAACCTCATTTTAATAATCTCCTATAGAACTTTAGTGTGTACTTCCAAGATTACAGATGACCATATAGACTATAGAAACCGTGTAGAGCTCAGCACTTTTCTGTACATTAAAAAGAAACGGTGATGAAAATGATTCGAGGGTTAGGAATACAAACAATTTTTACACTTTTCATAGATAGCTTTTCATCTTACCTTAACCTTTCTTCCAGAATGAACTGGACCAGTTATCCACTATAGATATCGAACCCACATTTTGGCAAATACATGATTTATCCTTTGAATTTGCAAAAACGGTACAAACAAGCTAATCTGACACTTGAATATGTTGACCAGTATACATTTTGCCCCTTCGTTCGATGTTTCCACCATGGTAACTTTTGGTATAACTGGTTATATGACTGTATCTAAAACAATGTTCACAATTCCAATTAATTTTGGTTAAAGCCTTAATTGTTTTTAATTTTGATTTATTTCCTGTATATGTGCGGTCACCTTGTGCCGGCAGGATGCCTCATGTTCACCACCTTTTGTAGTATAATACATTTGGCCGTTATTTCACAAAAGCGGGTTAACTTTAAAAGACCCCAGGTGTTATTAATTTTTAACCCTTGGGTTAATATCCCCATATAGGATAGCATGAATTTAACCATGATCGTGGGTTAAACACTGTTTAACCCTGGGTTAAAGTTAACCCGCATCTGGTGAATACCGCCTTTGTGATTTAATCTCAATACGGAATTTTGGACAAAGGGTAATGTTCTGGAACCACTCCCCTTTAGTGAAAATTTTAAGCTGTAAAATTAAATAGGCTGTAAAATTAAATAACAAAATAATTTTACCATTTTTGTCATAACGTACCACAATTAATTATAATGTTCTAGTCCTTTTTCGTTTTATAGAACAATTGGCTGTAGTGATGTTTTCTTGGAACTTCTCCCCCCAGTTTAGGGCTTTTCACACATTTTAATACTCTTTTCATCGTCATCGGTTTCAGTAGTTAGCCGGCTATGTGAAACCTATTAACTAGTGATTGTTGTATTTTATTCCTGAGCACAGAACGTGGGAATGCCGTTCTTTAAGACTTTTTCTTTTGCTTTTGCAGTTTGGTTTCCCTTTCATTTAAACAAATGTCGTTGTAATATAACGGTTCTTTTTTATATGTTGTCATTTTTTTCCGCAGTTAAACGCATGTTTGTATATGCCTTGCATTGTTTTTGATTTCCTCCTCTCAGACTACATGCAAATGTTAAAGAATTGATGACGCGCGGACGTATCATTACTAAAACTAAGGAATTTGGAATTCTGGTTGATGGGTTTTGAAACAACCACCATCTCTCCCTTTTATGATGTATATATAAATATAATCATATATATATATATTATCTATATATATATATATTTATATATATATATATTATATAGTATATATATATAGATATATCTATTATATATCTATATATATTATATATATCTTTAAAGTGGGTGTCCTTTTTTAATAATGTGAGTTAACCGTCTTCCAAACTGGTTTGAGGACGTTCCAGGACGCACAGAATTAATTAATGCAAGTTTCCACGGAATCGTCCAGTTATCTTTTCTGTTTTTGTGGACCTTCCTTTACCTTTTAAGTGTCGTTTGTTCACAGTGTACCCTTCTAGTTCACCCTGTGTCCGAAGCAACTTCTTGAGTTCTCCATCCCTAAAGACTTTCCTCGCCGTCTTACTTGTTCTCCAGGTGATAAAATTAAGACACTCCACTTTAAGTCGCCTTAAATGTTACACTCCGTTATACCGAGGCCCGCTATCGAATGTCCGCTTATTCCGACGGCCCGCTATTCCGAAAGGCCCCGCTATTCCGAAGTCCGCCTTCGGGGCCCGCCATTTTCGAAAAATGATAATTTCCGCTATCCCGAAGGGCCGCTATTCCGAAAGTAGATAAGGCCCGCTATTCCGAATTTGGATAAGGTCCGCTATCCGAAAATTAAATAGGGCCCGCTATTCCAAGCTAAATAAAAGTCCGCATTCCGAAAGAATTGAATAAGGTCCCGCTATTTCCCGCAGCTAAATAAGGTCCGCTATTTCGAAATTTGAATTTTTGTTAGTTTAAAACTAAATACCGAAGGAAAAAAGAAATATACCGGTCTACTAAATGAACGAGGAATAGAAAGGCGGCAATTAATATTAATTTTTTTATTTTCGCAGTGATCTTTTAAATTTTTGTAGTGTTAATTTTAATTAACCCTAGTGACGGGGGTTATGGGTTTTTCGCGCATTTTATACAACTTCGTTTGAAACATATTGACGCGGTATTTCTTCTTTTGTCTTGACTTTTTATGCGCTTCTTTTAGCAGAACAAACACTTAAATCCATTCACCGACGCGTTTATTAGATAATTTAGTTGGCCCATGGAACCCCCTCCTCCCCCTTTTGGGACTAATGGGAGTGCCATTTATTTCTGCCCAGCGTGAACATATGCATAAATAAAGCAATTTAATACAGAAGACAAATAATTAACTCCTTTATGTCTTATACAAGTGTGGTAATGAATTTTCTTTTAAAATCATCGGGAAAGTGGTTCTTTTTTAAGGATTGGGTCTCATGGACCTCCCTCTTTGGGCACTAACGGGAGTGAAATACGTTGTCACTTTAGTGTACATTATTTTGTTTAGTTTCTTATTTGTACCACTTTCCATTTTTATCCACGATTGTTACTATTTCAGTAGTCTTTAGACAATGACCCATTCTCCAGCTCATTTTTGGGGAAGGTTGTATCGTTTTGCGGCCGACTAAAGTCAGTTTTGATATTTGAAACATTTAATTTTTCATTCTTAGAAATCCAAGATCTTTCCCTCATTCCTTTTTTTACTTGCTCTGCCCCCCCCCCCCCCCGCCACTTGGGGGAAGTTGGCTGCCTCTAAGACGGATACCAGGCTTTGCGTTCTCTTTCCATTTCAGTAACCGATTTCGTAAGTCAGTCCTTTGTCTGTCTATGCTTGAAAAAGGCAGCGGTTATTCTGGTTGCGAAGACCCCCCGATTTAACTCCGCTAGACCTCGCCCTAGAGGAAACATTAAAGAAGTGAACTGATGTACAGAACCACCAGCAAAACTTGCTCATAACTTGCTAGAATAACCGTCTGCCTTTGCAGCATCCGATGACAATTGATTAGAAGTCCGATTATTGAAATAAAAAAGACGCAAGCCTGCATCCGTCTTTGCATGTTCTTTTGAGGCAGCCAAATGGGGGGGGGGGGGGAGCAGGTCTTGAATTTTCCAACAATTGAACTAACCTTTTCAATATCAGAACTGAGCTTTGTCGCAAAAACAAAAGAAACCATAAACAAGAATGTTCTCTGACAAGGTGTATGTGTCCCTAAAGACAGCTCAGAGAGTAACAATCCGTGGATAAAATGAAAAAGTGGTACAAATTTAAATCGGCTATACTCGGTCAATATGGTCCTTTTTAATTTTAATCGCCATAACGCAGTCCAATGTGCATCCTATTAGAAAGATTTTTTTCGGTGTCACAAACCGAAGAATCACTTTTCAGATGTAAATGTTTACTTTTTTTTCTCTTCGTGAATTAGATTGCACTTTGAGGGTTGATTTTTTGAGACACCCTGTAACATTCTTTTCTTCACACCAGCTGTTTACATATCGGCATGTGAGGCAACAAAGTCGTATCTACAATTTTCATTCATGATTTTCTAGGAGAAGCATATTTTGTGTTTCCATTCTTTTTGACTTCAAATGAAAATAACTCATTACACACGATTAAACCATTTTTTAAAATATCTTCTAAATATTTTCATTTCCCACTTAAGAATCCGACTATTAAGTAAATATACGCTCGATTCACTTATGTCCGCCCGAAATCAAACATTGCCAAGACAATTAGGATCTCTATATTAAGCTAATTTTTTCTGAACCGAAGAAGACTTTCACGTCACATTCATAATTGGTTTTGATAAACCTTTGTTAACATTTAATTAATCACATTTGGTTTATTAAATATCGACTGACCTATTTTATTTTTCGAATAGCGGACCTTATTCACATTCGGAATACCGGGCCTTATTCAATATTCGGCAAGCGGCCCTAGTCAATATTGATCGCGACCTTATTTAATATTCGGAATAGCGGAACCTCTTCGGATTAGCGGACCTTGTACAATTTCGGAGTAGCGGACCTTATTTATATTCCAAATATCGGAACCTCGGATTAGCGGGGCCTTATAAAATGTTCGGAATAGGGGACCTTATTAAATACTTTGGAATGCTGGCCTTCCGGAAATAGCGGACCCTTTTTCAAAATTCGACTAGCGGACCTTATTTTAAATTCCGGAATATCGACGGACATTCTGATTAGGGACCTTTATAATATTCGATAGCGGCACCTTCGGAATAGCGGTACAAATACGACTAAATGATCTTATTCACTTTCGAATAAGCGGAATCCTCGGGTGTAGGAAACTACGTGTTCGGAATAACGGGCCTTCGGATTAGCGACCCTCCTGAAAATCGGGCCTTCGGATAAACAGGCTGACCCCGCCTTCCAATAACCCCGGACATTGTTTACGCTGTTTTTTTAATCCTTTCTTCAGAATAGGCCCTTTGCTTCCTCTAACCTTGGCCTTAAATTCTTCGCTATAGAATTCCTTCGTTTGGTACTCTGCATGAATGATTTTCTATCGCCGGAGTGGACTGACGTCACATCGCGTGAAAACAAAGGGGAAGCCCTGGGTAATCCCCGAATCGCTGTGAAAACAACTTCGCAAATTGCTGTTCTTTAGTTCACTGCACTCGAGACACTATGGCGTGCGCGCGCATGGAAATTACGCCGTTTGTTTCCATTCCGTTTTCCAAGCAGAGTTTGTTGAACTCGGCCGGATTTCCGCCCCGGCTTATTCCTTTCCTCCGTTGCACACTGGAATTGATGTGTCCAGCGTCGCTTCTCACTTCTATTTATTTTTCAAAACCTTATCGTGCAAGTCTAAAGCTGTATACCTTGCGTAATTGGGGGAGTTTGGAGTCAGTGGACGGTCCAGCGATTTCTCGGTTGAAGTTCCTTATGCTACAATCATTGACCTATAATTTGCTTGGCGTCATGTATTCACGGTATTGGTGACGTAATTTGCATGTCGTATTGCTAAATGCTGAACACAACAACCGCTGGTTGCGTACAAGGAATGAATTTTTGACACTTTTTCCTAAAATGAAAAAGAATGTGAAGTTGCTAAGCGCGTGGTGAGTGCTATATCATCTAGGTAGCACCATCCGGTAACGTAATTCCCTGGCGTCCCAACCAATGTGACACTGGTCCCCATTCCATTTTTGGAAGTTAAGTTCCCACAGTAGATTATTTACAGACATGCGGGTTTCCCCTGGAGGCTTATTACTCCACAAGAGCAACATTTCTTTCGCCGTTCCATTACTGTTACATGCTCCATTTTTTCTCCAATTACATTTTTTCGCCGATCGCCGATTATTTATAGAGATATGGCATTCTGTGCAATAACTTTGCCACTGTCATACGGATTTTCCTCAATATGATATTTTTAGAGGCATAATTATCACCTCCTGGCGATTGAGCTGTAACGATATTCCGCTTAGCATAATCAGAATAGAGCCCGGAAAATTTAGTACATGTATTGAAAAGACGTTTTTTTCTATAGCCCAACTCCCTTCGGGGGACTTTTAGTTAAGTCCACCACCCATTCTAAACTTAAGACCACATAAATCCCAGAGCTGAATTCGGTCCTTGTAATCTTATCTGGGATAGTTAAGCCCAAAACCAATGCCCAAATTATTTTTGTGGTGTTGGTCTCCCCTAGGGCAAGCTTCATTTTTTAATAAAGGATCTCTCTCTCAACTATAGTTATTTGAAGAAACGTAATCTCCTTACATAAATTTCCGACGGCATTTTTTGTTTTTTTCAATTTTAGTAATAAAATATTTAATATTCAAAATTAAAGACTATTCAATCAACAACAAATTGTGTTATTTCGCAATTTTACTTTCATTAACGTTCGACGTTGATATATATCTGCTTTAATTTTGAGTAAAACTTGTAGCATTTCATCCAATTCAAAAACGAAATGGGTCAACACAGCTGAGCAATATGCAATCTTTAAACATTCTGCAGTGTATTCTAAACAATTGGATAATCAAGAAAATATGCAACAATATAAATTTAATAACCTATCACTAAAGAATTTACTATTGCAATACAATAATTCAGTCTCATCTTACAGCGCACTTGTTATAAGAATCTATGGTGGATTCCAGCAAAATATATTTTGACATTAAACAATATTTATACAAGAGTAGTTTAAATCCAACTTAAGTCAAAGATTGAGATCGCCAAGATTGAAAAGCCAAGATTGAAAAAGAAGTTGGACAGCTGCCAATTCAACATTCTTAGGAATTTACGATATGCTGGTATGAAAATAATGCATACACCTACAAGCAACATAACATTTTACACATCAATAACTGTAATCTTCTTTGTCATCACTTTATTGGAATTATCCGGTCACTGTTCTTTGAACCCAAGTATTCTAGTCATAGCATTTCAAATTGTCAGATAATTCACACTCAACATGTTGCCGGTTGGAGAGTTTCCGTTGCAAGCAGCACATACCCCAAATAACAATAAGTTCTTAAACCTCGGAATTATATTCCGTTTATTGATGCAGTTTAGGGATGTTTAAGATTACCGTTTGGCATAGGCAAATTCCCGGGGGGGATGGGGTGGATATATCCCCCAATATTTTGACTGGAGGGGGGATGGTCAATCCAATCATCCCCCCAAGGTTGATGCCATTCATGGTGTTTTTTTACCCCAAGAACCTCATATTTCCATATAGGCTTAAAATGGTACATTTCCGCGCGTACTCTTCGCGCGCATTTTGTCTAATTACAATTATATTTAATGATTTAGCTTCTACATGGTAATTTTTTAGCGCGCTCGCGCGCACATGTGCTAGTAATGGATCTTTTCAGCAAACTCCATTTCATCATCAATTTTTCATCAAAACCCATCCCCCCCAATGTCAAAAAGAAAGTTACAACGCCAACTGCCGGTTGGTGACCAGACGTGTAGCAAGTTCTCCCTTAGCTTCAGAGTGATTTGGTAAGCATTTACAAGACTTCCTCATTGCATTATTTTATCAATTTCGATAGTTAATAGGAATACCACTTCCCACGAAACTTTCTACAACAAAAGACAAAACGCCTTTTGGTGAGCTGCGAATAATGGTCATCTTGGCCCATGTGATACAATTATCCATATGGGTCGGTTGTGCGCTAATTAGCCAGAAGCAGCCTAAATGACGCGACATCACAGGGTTTCGTGTTTAAGGTCGAAGACATATTACTTTTATTATGATAAAGATAATTGTCAAAAACTACTTGTAAGCTTATAAAATTTGAGAAAAAATAAAACTCGTCCAGGGTTTTCAAAATGCAACACAACTTGCAAATTAATGAAAATTTGGCTGAAAATCCAAGATGGCGACCGCGACGTAATATTTTTTTTCCTTTGCTTCTCAAAAATCGTCATCAGAAGAAAATTACGTGGAAGACAAGCCATTGTCATGTTTTATTATGAAAGATGATTAGATAAGGAATACTTTAAGACTCAAAAAAATTGAGATAAATCTTCGTGTTTTGGTTTCGAAATCCCAAAATCTAGGAAAATGGTAAAACTCCAAAATGGCGGATATGGCAATAAGCATGACGAGTTCCTGGGCAGCGTAATAATAATAATGCCTTGCGCATTGAGACAACTTATTGTGTTTTTATGCGCTTTTAAGTGTGGATTTATTATTATTATTATTGTTATTTTAGTATTATTATTTATGTCAGCTGTAATTTACTTTAATTTTGTTTTCCCTAAACTCAAAGGCTCAGAGGTTTAACGACACATCGACGCTACTGTGTTATAGTCGCATCATAATGCAATAAACATTATATTATTTTCAGCATATTCTACACTCAGGAGAGTAATCCATTCTTTAGTAGGCGGTAACACTTGGCGACTCGTGGATCAAAACATAGAAATCACCGTTAGTCCAATAATTGTATGATTTGACCCCACACAAAGTGCAACAGAACAATTTTGTGTTAATATACTCCTGAAATATCCAAAAATATAATTAAAATCTAACAAATCACCCTAGTGGAACCTGTCTAAATAAGGGGGCAACGTTTTGTACAGGGTTCAACATTCGAATGTTCTGAATTGATTTAAATGATCGTACCAATTTATTGGGCTACTCCTAAGGTTTCCAAAAAAGTATAAGTTTAACCCTATCTACGCGTTATAGTTTTTAGTACAAAGCTCAAAACATTCAAGGTCACCTGGGGTAAAATATCATAAGAATGGAATAGTCCGATTTTGATCGGACTGGTTTGTAAACGGTTTTAATTTGTCCACTAGATAAGAAAATGTAAATAGATGCTTTGTT